>JANHFT010008996.1:64569-81694 GCA_032467955.1 Pseudoxenodon macrops
TTAAAAAGAAAGAAACCGCAACTGCAGACATGGCAAGTGCTTCTTAAAGATGTTATTAAAGGGAATGGGGAGAAGGATAAGTTTTAGGCTTGGAAATTCCTCTCCCTCCCCCTTACTCCCCCATCCTGATCTTTGAAAATCCTGGCTACCACCTACATCTTGGCCAAAGTGTTCCAGAAGCAAGCATATTTCATATGGATTGGACTACAACTCCCCCCCTCCCCCTCCAACCACTGCTACAGTCCACTCTAGCAGAAGTGTGCCAGGTTTGAGGAGGGCAATTCAGAAGTGCTATGTGTCCAACTCCACCTACTATACCATATCCTATTTACAAGGGCTTTGCTCTCCTGTGGAATTCTCAGATCTAAGCCCCTCCCAGCCAAAAGCTATGAGAGAACAACCTCCCCCCTTCCAAACCATCATTAAAATGATGATCCCATCAAAATTAAAACAGGGCTGCGTCTTCTATGCATGCGGAAGGCACAGCTCTTATAAGCAATTTCTTGAAAAAGAATCTTCCTTGAACACAAACCTTGCTCTTGCAATTCACAGTACAGGAAACAGAACAAAAAGGGGAAGTAACAGTGGCAGGTTGAAATGAGGACACCGCATTAATGCCAACACTCCCTCTGCTCCTTTCCCCCCTCCTCTTCCCAAATCCAGATGGCAGAAAAGGTAGAAGTGAAAGCAAACAGAAAACCACAGCAAGGAGGTCACTTTACCACTGGTGTGTTCCTGTTACTTTAAAAGAGATTGGCCAGGTTGGGATGGAAAAGACAATCCAATGTGTTGTACCTTATGATTCTTGACAAATGTATCTTGCCTTTTTATGTACACTGAGAGCACATGCACCGAAGACAAATTCCTTATGTCTCCAATCACACTTGGCCAATAAAGAATTCTATTCTATTCTATTCTATTCTATTCTATTCTATTCTATTCTATTCTATTCTATTCTATTCTTTGTTTATTTATTTAAACAATGCTGCTAGCTGCTCATCTCTTCATAATGGCAGTGGCTGGCACTCACAGTATTAAAACCATCAAAATATGATATATCTAAATCTTAAGTATCATCATCGTCACCATGATTATCTTAATCTGCTCAGACTTTGGCCTTTCTTTCCTGGAAAAGGGGGTACAATTTATTAAATTGCTTCCCCCTGCCATTTTTATTTTTGGAGAGTGGTACTGGGCTGTATACAGTATGTAAGTCTCCAAAGTGTCCCTGGAAACAGCAGTGACACCTGAAGTGAACACTTTATAATATGAACTATTTTTTTTTCTAAAACAAATTTCAACATAATGTTAGGTGAAACAGACATCCTGAAAAGCATTAAAGAAGAGCTCATGGGCAACTCATCTCAGGCCCAGGTAATAGGAAGGAACATGTTGGACAAGATTTGCCTTTAGTTAAAATGGGGAGTAAATTGATGGATGCTTTATCCAGGAAACTCCAAAATCCTCCAAAAGTGAGACCTGTGCATATTATGATTGTTACACATTATTTGAGCCATAAACTGAATTATCCAAAATAGTTGCACAGAAGCAGTAATCATTTGGTAATGACCAGCAAATTTAAAAGAACAATAAGATGAAGAAAATTAATAAGCACATACTAAATGATGGCACATGTAATGTGCTCATGATATTATCTCTGAATAAATGGAGAAAAACAGTTTCTTAGTTCCATCCAGGAATAAACTTAGTAACCACAGCATGCTGATGACTACCCTTCTCTAGATGTGTGGGAGGAAATGGATGCCATCACCTAACTTAATTATTAGAATATATCATTGCCTATTCAGTGGGCATCTGCCCTAAAGATAGCTTACTTTCCCCAGTCCCTTTCCCAGGACTTTTAAACTTGAAAAATAAAGTGCACACTTGATCTACCTCCAGTTTTGCTGACCCAAGATGCGTCTGGCTTACATTGCAGTGTAAGGAGATAGTGGAGTAATAAGACAGAAGATGGATTATGCCACTTAACTCCACAGAAGTGGAGAGAATTCCACTTTGAATTTCTTTATTGTAAAATGCAGAAACCTCTCCCTGTAAATCGAAAATATGCACAGAAAGTAAAAAGACATGTCAAAGGTTTCTTTACCAAAACTAGAAGTGCTAACTTCAGGAAAAGTAACTCTGGAGATTAAAAAAAAAAAAGCTTTCAAGAAACAATCAACCATTGATAGAAAAGGAGAGAATCGGGACAAATAGAAGTAAAGGACAGAAGGGGAAGGAAGGTTGAGGCTCAGTAATCCAGAAAAATAAGTAATTACAGATGTTAAAAGCACAATCAGTGAATGCACATGTGTAGGGAGACAATACATCCTTCCTCTTGTCTCTTTAGAAAGCTTGACTAGAGCTTCTGCCCATGCAGTTGGGAGAAGAGAGGTTTATAAAGGTTCTCCAATTCTGTGTGGATATATTTCTCTGAGTGTTCAGTTACATGGATTAGATTAATTTGTCCTATCATCTCCTTCTTGCTGGAAGGAAGAATTTGGTAACATGGAGTAATGCCTAGGAGGACAAAAAATCTGGCCACACAACTTCACAGATAGGAAAGCTCAATAGGATATGGGCAGTCCAAGGGCTGTCTTGCTAGCATTGGTCCATCAGAGGCTAGTTTACCTTCCCAGTGGCAACTTTCTTGCCAGTCACCCTGCTTCCAGATGCAGGGAAGATCCCCTCACTGTGGACCAGATATCTTGGGTGTGTGTGTGAAGGAAATTGGCATATCAAACTTCCAGAGGCCCACCCAACTGGGGAGAACTTCAGTTCTTCCAGCAATTACTAATATGCATGCAAATTTTATTTACTTTAATGTTCTTGTTTACACACATATCATAATTTATGTGCCTCCTCCTTCTAAGACTTGAGGTGAGTCACAGGAAAGTCAAAACCATACATAACAGTAAAACATCAAACATTAAAATCAACAAAATAAAACTCATCAGGTAGCCTTTAAACTAAACTACTCCACCCTTCCAACTAAACTGCACTTTCAAGGCTTGACTTGATGGAGGGATTGTTGCAGAGATATATTTATTAATTTATTTTTTGTGGAGTCATGCGGTGGTGGGTTGCTGCCAGTTCGGACAGGTTCGCCAGAACCAGTAGCGAAACTTTGCCCCTACTTGCTGAACCGGCAGCGATAGCTGGCTAGCCACACCCCTGAACCGGTCCTTTGCCCTGAAATCGGTACTCTGGGATGAAATTGTCTTGAAAAGAACCCTCTGTGCATGCACAAAGCCTCCTGTGAATACGCAGAGGGTTTTATACCCAGAAGCAATGCAAAACGTGCACTTCCGGTGTGACCCAAACCAGTAGGGAAGGTAAGAGGAACCCACCCCTGGAGTCATGGCATCATGAAACTTGGCATCTACATTTTAAATAGCAGTCTGTGAGAAATAATCTTATGAACCAGCCTTCCCCAACTTGGTCCTGTTCCAATGTATCTGTCTATGCTGCTTCCTTCAGCCTACATCTCCAATGGCTTCTGTTTGCTGGGGAACATGGATATTATTGTTCAACATAGCTGAAGGCATCAGGCCAAGGAAGGCTATGAGAACGTGCTGTAGCATTATTCATTGAAAAGACAAAAGAGCAGAATCAAAAGCAAACATGGATGCAAAAATGTAGTGACCATAATGGTAACTATCTAGAGATAAGAGAAGTCACTACAGACTAAACCAGTATATTGTTTCCTAATTAATATTGGCTTTCACTTGCCATGGGTATTTTTCTTTCTTGAATCTGTCATTCTTCAGCCGTATTTCAGTAAATTATTTTACTAAAACTTTTTAATGGTGGCGGCTAAAACTAGAACTGTTGTCAAAGGTCATCACTGTAATGGCAAACACACTGAATGCTGGGATGGTGCCTGGGTGGAGTGCAACTGCTGATAAATTTAACACAAAGCCTACACATGCGTGTGTGGATGTGTTGGAAACTTGGTAATAAAAGTCTACTTGAAAACCCTCTCTTTGGTTCTCATATTTATTATTTGCTTGTTTTTTAAGAGAAGAATCCAAAGCAAATAGGGAAATGATGCAGAAAAGTTTTATTGACATTTGATTGAATAGGAATGTGATGTTTTCTCAAACGGCTTACCGGTATTTCTTTTTTAGACGAGAAACACGAAATGTGTAAAAGAAACCCCAGATCAGAAGAAATCTGGTGGTTCTTTTTCAAATCCATGAATATTATTAAAGGCGTAAATCTTTCATTGCAGCTTATGCCTTGTAATAATACTGTAATGTTACTCCAAAAAGGAGATAAATAGACTCCTCCTGATCTGGAATTATCATTGATTAACACAATTCTCTTTCTACAATGTCTTAAAAGAAACCAGGATCACTTTTGGCACTCTTTACATTTCTTTTGTCCTTTTAAATTTCAATCATTTAGAAAGAAAGTTCTGATCAGACTGAGGTTTGCTTTGAGAGATATACTTTCTATCAACAACATTTCAAATGCAGAAGGAAGGAAGGAAGGAAGGAAGGAAGGAAGGAAGGAAGGAAGGAAGGGAGTGAGTGAGTGAGTGAGTGAGTGAGTTAGGGAGAGGGTTTTCTTAAATAAGCCTGCTTAGCAAATCAACACAACTCTCCCTGCCACTGATCAGATATAGACCAGCTCCCCAGGGTCTCAATAAATAATTTGTTTGTTTGTTTGTTTGCCCATGTATAATTTGCAAAAGTGGCAGGGAGGTTGCACCTTTGAAATCTTGCACTTTTGATGAAACCACATTCCGTTTTGCATCTGCAAGCTTTCATGGTCAGATTTCTTTATTGAGAGTCAAACACACACACACACAAATTATATTCATTTGATTGATAGGTCAAGTTGTGAATACTATTGGACATTTCACTTTTTTAGTTTAGACTTCTGGTCAGAAGGCCATTATCTTATGGAATATACCCTTGAGACTATAATATGCAGTTCCTGGCTGAAAGGTAAAATGCAAAAAAGATTAGGAAAATGCATGTTCCAGAGGCAGATATACAAGAAGCCAGTGAATGGAAATAGATGTCAATTTTCATATAGATTGCTTCAAACATCCCAAGGTGAGATTGGCCCCTCCCCCATTATTCAACTCTCAAAGTGGGTTTTATGTTCTCTCTGCCCTAATTCTCCATAATGTTTTGCAAAGATCACATGTTCTAGTAAATCATACAGTTTATTTTATATTTATACATTATATTTAGAAACCACACATTTCCCTCACAGAGCAACTCTGGACAGTCTACAAGTAGACATGAGAATATAAATGCTATATATAAATATTATAAAGGTAATTAAAAACAATAAAATAACCAGGTTGAAAGGACTTTGTGCCTGGCAGAATTGTGAATTTCTTCTTTCTCCTTCATCTTTTCCCTACTTTATAACAGAGGTGGGTTGCTCGCAGTTGTGTCTGAGTCTTCCGAACCGTTAGTAAAAGTGGTGGGAGGCTCCGCCCACCCGCCTCGGGCAATCTGCACATGCACAGAACCTTCTGCCCATGCACAGAAGCACCATGCACATGTGAAGCATGCACACGCTCCTGACCTGAACCGGTAGTGGAGGTAAGTAGAACCCACCCTTGCTCTACAGGTTCATTTATGAACAATTGGAGAGGGAAAGATCTACACTGGATCACAATGTTTGGAGACCTAAGCATTCTTATCAAACTATTTTGGATGGTGATGCAGTAAAGGGGCAATTAACTAACATGTTGCTGTCTTTTTATTGTAATGTGTTTTGATGTCTCAGACCCTAAGTCAGTGATGGCTAACCTTTTTGCTATCACGTGTCAAAAGTGGGGGGAGCACGGAGGGGGGCACTCATGCCCAAACCCATAATGCAATGCACATATGTGCACAACCACCCCCCCATGCTGCCCCATCCTGCGCATGCGCACAGGTCTCACTGAAGCCTCTGGACTTCCAGCAGGCCCCTTGGGCTGTTTTTCATCCTCCCGAGGCTTCAGGAGGATTTCCTGAAGTCTGGGGAGGGTGAAAGATGGCCCAAGGGGCCTACAGGAAGTTTATTTCTGAACTTCTGGTAGGTCCATTGGGTCTGTTTTTTGCCATCCATAGGCTCTAGAGGCTTTCCTGAAGCCTGGGGAGGGTGAAAACGGACTCCCCCGCCCTCTGGAAGGGCAAAAATGAGCTGGAGCTGACATAGGGCAATGCCTCGCGTGCCCTCAGATATGACTCCGCGTGCCCCCTGTGGAACGCGTGCCATAGGTTCGCCATCACGGTCCTAAGTGAATTCTGGAATGAGGAGGAGGTGAAATTAACAATTTTGATCATAGTCTTACCCATTAAAGCACAATAAACTGCCCGGTTTTTCATTTTCTCATTCACCCTCCACTCCTTTCTTTGGGTTTCCTCCTCCTCCTCCTCCCAAGGGAGATACAAAGTTCTGATTCTTGTTCTTCTGGCAGTCTCAAACATTTGTTTAAATGCTGTTGTAATGTATCTTTGATGTCTCTCCATCTTCTTTGGAGTCTGTCTCATGTTTTTTGATTTTCTCTTTTTATATATGCCTTGTATGGTGCGGAATCCCAAGATATTCTCTCCAAGTGAACAAACTACTTTATTTGCAGTTTTCATATGTAGTTTAAGATTGGTTCTGTGGCAATTCTTTCTCTTACGATCTCATTTCTGATTTTTATCTCCTCTGGTCACTCCAGCAGCTTTCCTTTAATTAATGGGTTGTCCATTAATTGAGGTAAAATAAATAATCCTTTATTACCATATTGTAGCAGGAGCTCATATTTCCTGCTTTTATCAGTTGTTTGGTTTTGAATGGTGAAAACAAGAGGATACGTTTTCTATGGTTTTATGTTTTCATCTGTTGTGTTTTATTGGCTTTCTTTTCTGCCAAATAGGATCATCTTGTTTTCCTTTAGATATCTCAGCCATCTCAGATATGAAGGAAACTGATTTTAAAATAATCTACCTCTTCATTTGGCCCATTTATTTTTATGGACACTTCACTTGGTATCCAAACGGTTTAGACTGCCTTCCTTTTCCTTTTTTAAATCATACAAATTGCACTGTGTATATATTATTTTATTTTACTCTGTTCCTTTACACATCGCCACTCCTGCAGATGCCATATATTGTTAGTTACACAATTTTACAGTAGAGCTACAATTATCACAAATTTAGCAATATTATCAGATTAGGATTGAGCCTGGTGACACAAAAGAGAAGTTACAAAGTTTCTTATGTGCTGCTTAAAAAGAGAGTGAATTTTCCGCAAAATCTATGGTGAAGTCATTGAGATAGTGCCTCCTGGGACTTATTATGGTCCTTCAAGCCAATCCTGAAACTTGTGGCCTGCATGGAACAAATCCCTTGGCAACATTTGGCAGAAGAAGTTTGCCAATCTCTTCTTAGGACAGAGAGAAAATGATGGTCCAAAATTCCCCAAGTGAATTTTATGATTAAGGCAAAATTAGTACCCAGTTTCTTGGCTTCCTTATCCAATATCTCTAATCTCTGCAGCCAACAGGGTATCTTTTAGAGCAGGAGTGTCAAACTCACAGTCCACAAGCCACCCCACTCCCATTTTAGTGAAGAGGGAAAAATTTGTGATACATCACGTGAAGACAACATGATGATGCAAGTTTGACATCCCTGCTTTAGTGTAAAGCCCAATAAATTCAGTGGAAATTAATTCCGCAGAGATATCTATACATCTGGTGTTGGTGGATTAATCATCAGAATCAGGAAGAAAATGCCTCTTGGAGATATTCATGGACGGGAAAGTAATATGAAGCAATTTGTTCCCTATAGGCCCCAGACATGAGCCCACTTCAGGTGATTTACTAAAGGAGTGTGAGTGTTGAATCAGGTGAAGAATGGGGCAGCTAAATTGTTCTTCTCTTCCCAGCTTCCAAATGCTACAAGGTAGGTCTGAAGGAGAGCATTTCTTACCTTCTAGCAAACACATAAAGGCATAGAGATGGGGACAGGTTGAAGATAGTAAGATTCAACCTCCTTCTCTTCCCACTTTTATGTGGGTAGCTATGTTAGAAAATAGGACATTAATGTTTCTTTCATGCAACCACCAAGTTTTCCTGGTGTTTCCTTTTCTCTCATGAGTAACACCTGTCAATTAGTTGAAAAGTCACAGGGAGGGAAACAGGTTTTTTGTTTTGTTTGGCCAGTAATATCACATTTTTGGTTAAGGATATAATATTTTACTCTTAGTCACTTTTTGTCATCATTCTAGAAATTTTAGACAAATCAGACTATAGTGGAGGAGAACTGTATTTGTAAATGTTGCAAAAAACAAACCAACCAGGAGGAGTCTAGTAGCACTTTTCTAACTGCAGCTCTCAAAAACTTGATGGAACATATGAGTTGAAAAAAGTGCTAGCAAACCCTTTCTGATTTTCAGATCTGTGCTGTGTCACCTGCTGATCAAGTCCTATCATTGCTAGTTGTCTTCAGTATGAGTTGTAAGCTGCATATTGGCAATGGGGCCTCAAGGCAGGGAATAAAAGGGTTTTCATGTAATTGGTTTCATTGATCCTGGTAACTAAATAGGAGTGTAGAAGGGGGGGGAAGCCACTCTTCATTTTTTTAACATCAAAAGCAATTTCACCTGTAGCCCAAAATGTGATCTTGTTACAAAGAAACTAAGGAGTCTTAAGATCATGTGTTGTGTGATGGTGATAAGTTGGCAGAAAGAATGGCTTCCATTCCCTTGACAAAACAACCCTGACAATGTGAAACATTTCTTAACAACCTGGGGCTATGATAACATCTCCTGAGGAAGCCATAAGTTTGCCTGGTTCTGAACCTGGAGAAGTGCTAGTCTTCTGAAGCAGAGTTTCTCAACCCCAATGGCTTTAAAATGTGTGGATTTCAATTTCCAGAATCTGACAGCCAGGATGCTGAGGTTGAGTAATACCGTTCTAAAGCATTCAACCAATAGGAAGAAGATGCCACACCAGGGTGGCCTTCCTTTAGAACCTGGAATGTGGGCAGGCAAGAAGAAACAAATGCAGAAACAATGAAGAGAAGGGCAGTTTTGATTTTCAGCCTAAAATGCCAAAAGTAGAATGGTGTGATTATTGGTTGCATTATGTAGCTTTTTCTTCTATTTACTTCTTTGTTGATGTACAAAGATATTTGAGACACTCTTAAAAACATTAGTTTTCTTTCTTTGAAATTCTTCCATGTTTTGCTTGCATACCTTTTCGTTAAAGGGGGCATCTAACTTGCAAAGAGAATGGTAGGACTTACATGGACCCTAGATTTGTTTTTTCCAAGAATCACAATGGATCACCATTTGTTTTTAATTTACAAAAAAAAAGAGAAGATAAACTGGATTAAGCAATCCTGAATGTAAACTGTTGCTTAATTCTGAACAAATATTTATATAGTGCATCCAATTGTTAAAAACAGTCTATGTGTATCACAGCTGCAATACTTCCCACAATTTTGTAAAGAGATTCCAAATTGTAATTCCCAGTGTTCCAGAATGATGGAAGCTGGGTTAGAAGCTGATTGTGAAAGTAACAGATTACTCTATCCAGGCACAGATGCATTTTTGTTGTTAAAATTTATTTAGCTCAATCAATCTGATGCCATCCTGCACAACAACTTTCATAAGTCTCAATCAATGTGGCCAGAAGCCAGGAATTGTGAGACATGAAGACCAAAATACCTAGTTGCCTATTTCTGACTGAGTACTTAAAAATCTGGATTTGAATCCCTGTGTCCTCAGCCAACATTGGAGATGTTGAATTAGAATTGTTACCTCTTTTTCTCACCAGTTTCCCTTCTGTAATAGTCATATAACAGACAGTTACAATATGGAGCTTTCCCTGGTGGGAATAACTCTAACTTTTGAATGTATACAAAGAACCTCTGATTAAAAAAAATGTTTGGTTCAATTTTGTTCAAAACTAACCAAAATTTGTCAATTCTTTATAAACAAAAAAATTAAAACAGAATGTGAGAGAAAGCAAAAGTAACAGTTTAATCCATTCACTGAACCACAATCTGTTTTCTGACCACCTCTTGATTGCAATACCTTCAAAATAAAAGCTTTAAATTAGACACCGTAGGAAGAGAGCCATGTTAGTTTTTGATAGCCAAAAATCAGAAAGAGTCTAGTAGCACCTTTCTTACTCACAAGTTTTATTAAAAGGCAGATATTTTTGTGAATCACAGCTTACTTCAGCAAACGCATGGAGAGGCTAGACCAATGTAATATTTAAATAGGGGGGAGGAGAGAGAAGAGAAGGGGATACACTTTGGCCACATAGATGCAGCACAAGAAGACTCCTACCTTCCCTTTGAGCAGAGCCGTGACTTCAGAAAAACCCTAGGTAATGCACTAGTTTTGATCATAGGAGTGTCACCCAGGCAGACTTAAAGATGGTAAATCCTACAACCATCAGTCAAGGTTGAGCTGAAGCTGGTTCTTTTCCATCCAGACCCACACAGCCTACAGACACTGAGAATACATCTTGATGCACGTTTTTTGGAAATGAAGAAGAACCTATGACATAGCCTGAGGTACAGATATACAATCAAATATTATCAACATACTGAAGGTACTTAACCCTGTGCCAGCAGATGGACTCACCCAGCAGTTTTATGTAGATATCGCATCTTCATGTTCTTTATCACACAAAGCAGAGACTTAGGACTAGACCTCTCCCCCTCTATCAACACCAACTGGAACCAACCTTGAGGAAGTAGAACCACTGAAGGAAAGTGTGTCCTATTTCCAATCCTCTAAGCCAGCCCAGAAGTCTACACAATGAATGGTATCAAAAGCTGCTGAGAACCAAGAAGAACCAGAATGGATTCACTATCACCTTTCTGGAGTCTCATAGGCACAATCAATGCCATCTCATTATTTTATTCCAGCCTAAAATGGGTCCAAACAATCTGGGATGCATGGTGACCTGTAGACTTCCTGTACAACATGGTATCCATTGTATAGTTTTATTATGACATCAAAATGTGGTCTTGCTTTTGTAGATAGCCTTGGGCAAGGTTGATAGTGGAGTTTATTGAGATCCTGAAGAAATTTGACGACAGATTCTTTTCCATGGGTCCAGATGATAAAAATGTCATCAATGAATGTCAAATAAAGCTTTCAGGAGTAAAAGTTAAGAAAGCATTGTTCCAAGTCATTGAAGAAGATGTTGCCATAATGTAGAGCTATATGTGTGCTTATGGCTGTGCCACTGATTAACAAGTACATGATATTGCCAAAGTGAAATACGTTGAGGTGAGTACAAAGTCATAATCTGGGGGAAGGTGTGCTGTGTTTACATCAGTGAGGAGGGTCTTGAAGTCCATGTTTGTGGCAATGATGATGTATAGTGCCTCAACATTGGTAGTAGCTAAAATTGTGTTCTTAGGAAGGTTGCCAATGGATTTCAGTTTTCATAGGATATCTCTGGTTCCTTTTATATAGTTGGAATATATAGTTTTATATATTATGGAATATAGTGGCATAGGGTCTGAATCAGTGGTGGGATTCAAAGAAATTCACTACTGGTTCTGTGGGCGTGGCTACCAGTTCTCCAGAACTGGTCAGAACCTGCTGAATTTCACCCTTGGTCTGAATCCAGAGTCAATGAAGCTAACTAGCCTCTTCATCAACTTAATGGACAAAATTATGTTTGCGTATAGCAAGATGATTGACTTCTAGCCTTCTTATAGGACAGTTCAAAACAATCTTTCCACAAATTATTTTGTCTGTGGAAGTTATTTTTCAGGTGATCCATGCCTAAAACAAAACATGTATTTCAGGCATTTGCGTTCCAAGCACCAATTGAAATGGAGTTGTTTTGTTCTGGCTGAGAACAAGCAGACTAAATAAAATCCTTTTGGAGTTTACCAGATGGGGAATCATCTTTTGGTTCCCCTGTGTGGATCAGCTCACCCAGAAAGATCAGCCTTTAGTTGAGTGAAGCAGAAGCTATTTAAGGAATTTCAGGAAGAAGCCATCCTGGATTTTAACGTCATTGGAGAAATACTGGTTGGAGAAGAAATTACAGAAGAAGACACATCGCAATGAGAACCCATTGGGTGGTTGCTGCTGCTTGAATGATGGAGACTCGTGTATGTGGTTGCCTGCTTGCTTGTAAAGCAACCTCCACAGCTTCAAATCCTTTTGATTTTAGCTCATGGAGTTGTCTTGATTCATTGTAATGTGGTGAACCCCTTCTCATTCCCTGGATTTTTGAATTAGCTAGTCTCTGACTTTGCAAAAAGCCTACCATCAAATAAGCTCTACTTTCTTATGTGGGGGAGCGAATATTTCCAATTAGTTTGTGTGTATGTGTGTGCGTGCGCGCGCGCGCGCTGCATTGACAGCACTGCTGTTTGCTAAATATATGTGCAAACACTTCAGAAACAACCCACTTCTATTTTAAAATGCAGCTTGCCTTAAGGCGACTTCTACAAAGTATTCCGTTGCCCCTAAAAAAATAACTTTCCTCAAACAAACCAGGAAGGAAGAGCTAAGCCAGGTAGACCAAAAGGACAGTGGAAAAAGTCATTGGTCAAGGGAGATTGATGGCTGTCAGGATGTTTGATTTTTAGTCCCATTCCTGCTCCTAAAGCAATGATGGAGCCACCACTGGCATGGTGGTAAATGAGACTGGAGGAGGAGCTCTTCCTGCAGAAGAAGCAGAGGAGGCAGCGGCGTGAATGATTGAAGAAGTCAGCCCTCTCTCCTTCTTAGCAACCTAGGAACTCAAAGGGGATCAGGAGGAGGAATTGGCCCCTTCTGATCTGGAGACCATGGCTATGTGATGGTGGTGGTGGCCAGATTTACCATATGACCCCCCACTACTGCTAAAATGGGTATGCTTGAGATTAAGGACAGCTTGATTTTGAAGATCCATAATATTCTGTCTGCAAGTCTTACAAGACCCAAATCAGTTGATCTTGGGATTGCTTAAACATCTGTTCAAATAACATTCAGGGGTCTGGTCCAGGGCAGTCTCCAGAACCACCTCCATCCAATTGCTCTAACTACTTCTCCCATACAGTACTTTTAGAGGGCAGATGGTGTCTTCCCTGTTTCATCTATGCAGGGAGGAAATATTGTACCCGGAGTGAGCAGTCAAAAGGAAATGCATATTTCTAACCTCTTCCCTCATTTCCCATGATGCAGGATGAAGGTCCAGTGTATATTGCTTCTTGATGAGGAGCTGGAGGTGGCCTATGTGGAGAGGTGGCCATACAGAGTCAGAGTTTGTACTTTGTTCTTTCAGAAAATCCCTGGAGAAGCTGAGCTCTGAGGATGGCAACCCAGTTCACAGAATGGAATTATGCTCTGGCTAAAGGCCTTGGTTTCTGAAAAAGTGTTTGTACTTGTTCCTTATATGTGTAGGGATGATCATCAACACTGTGTAGGAAATGACCAGCCTGAGCCTGAGGGAGGGGTCAAGCATGTCATCAGTCTTGACTCCTTTTGCGCACACAAGAGGTCTAAGTCCAGCCCACCTTGAATTCTGTTAACTCTTATGTAACACCTATTAATAGTTCAGATTCTTATGGAGAGCATAAGCATACAATAAACCTATATTCTTTTGAACTGCCTGGACTCCTGATTTCCTGTGCTTGACGTACTATCTCCCCCCAATAGAGGAAGTTCCTGACTGCAAAAGTGACCCGGATGAAGAACAAACATCTAGGCTACAGCCAAGAAGACAGGGATTAGTAAACGCAGCAGCAGCAGGCACCACCAGAAGTACAGTTTGTGGCATAAGATTCTCCTTGAATGGCTAACTTCAACTTAGGGCAGTGTGCTTGTTACAATACCATGAAAGTAAGAACTCTTGTTGCTAGCTTTGTCAGCAGCACAGGATGACCTATTGTGCAATATCTGAGCAAAGGAGAAGAAAGTGAGGGTATAGGCCTTAAGCCACCAGTGCAAAGGCCTGGCCAGAGTTGATAATGTTTAGGAGGTTTTCTCCCCGCCCTGCCTTTCACTGCCAAATTGCAATTGGTACAAAACAGGTTGACAGAACTTCCAGGACAGAACAAGGTACTTTGTTTCAAGTTCAAAGAAAATATATATTTCCATTTAGAGTTTTGCCAAAACATGACTCTTCATTGTTTGTGAGGATTTGAAAAAGCATGTTTTATTATCAAGTTTGTTCATTAGGATGAGGATTATTATAATGATGTGCAATGGCATTTGACCAGTCTTAATGAGCTTTTGCTTCCCTAAAGATTTTGTGGCTATTTTTGCCGTAGCTGAGTTTTCTTCTGCAGACAAAACCGAGAAGTCTGACTCATGGCTTTATGACCTTTGCTTGCTTTCACAGTTCAAAATTTGCAGTGAACCAACCATGAATAGTGAGAAGCAGATGAAATTCAAGACATAGCTTTATTAATACAACTGAAATAATGTTATATACGTATTCCAAGTAGGTAAAGATGTGTAGAAACTTCAAGAAATGTATTAGTATGGTGGCAACCATTTCCCCTAGAAATTCCTCAGTTGTTTCATTTTAAAAAGATGTTCTAAATTCATTTGAGATTTTCACTTGTCAGTTTTGGCATCATTTGGTGACAACTCTATGTCAAATTTGAGCTTTTTGTAGTAATGCTGCTGGAACTGAAATGAGTGTAAATAAACAAATATGTACAGCCCTAGAGATTTATCTGCTCTGATGAAGATACAGCTCTCAGAATAAAAGGGGGGGGGAATTATCACTGGGGGTCAGAAAAATAGTTTCCCCAATTTCGGTCCTCAGTATCTCAGAGCAAGAACCCACATACATCAAGCTCCTTAATTGACAGCCACCACCACCCTGATCAATGGGCCTGATGGACATATTGAGCATTTTAAGAACATATTATGGGTGCTGTAACACACTGTGTGCCATATTGGA
This sequence comes from Pseudoxenodon macrops, assembly GCA_032467955.1. NCBI lineage: Eukaryota > Metazoa > Chordata > Lepidosauria > Squamata > Pseudoxenodontidae > Pseudoxenodon > Pseudoxenodon macrops. Next base: position 79,451 of record JANHFT010008996.1, read on the forward strand.
TATTAAAGGAACCCCACTGAGTTTTATTAAAGAATAGTTCTAGTGTATAAAGTAATACAAAATTACATGCATTGCTTATAAACAAAGCTATAGTACATAATTCTTTATAGATCCCAGCTATATCACTCTTGGTACATATCCTTTCATTTAAAAATATCTGAGAGTAGAAATAATACGTTTAAGGTATTTAAATAGTTACATGATTGACACATCTTGCCTTCATTACTATATCAATACAAAAAAGAAACAATTTTATTCAAATAGAAATGTTTCATGTTGGAATTGTAGTGAATCTAGCTACCTATGAGCAAAGTCATTAAATTAACAACAAAGGAGAAATTAGACAATTCAAAAGGCCACAGCACAACTGAACTATGTAGGAAAATATGGTGATCTTAAACCTCATTTTTGCCCCCCCCCCAATATTTTGAACTATAATTCTCTTCAGCACTTCATACAGCCTAGTGGTGAAATCTACTTGCCTTTCCTACCAGTTCGGAAGTGCGTGCTCTGCTCGCGTGCACACTGTCATCATGTCTGATTTTTGACCCTCTGCAAATGAGTAGAAGGCTTTGTGCATGCGCAGAGGGTTAAAAACCAGGAAGTGATGACATCGGGGTGGGTGGGCAGAACCTTGCTCTGCTGCCCTACCGGTTCTCAGAACCACCCACTGCCGTCGCTACCGGCATGCGTGAACCAGGCCGAACTGGTAGCATTTCACCACTGAAACAGCCATTATTCAGAGATATTGAATGTTGTAGCCCTAAGCCTTTGGAGAGTCTCAGGCTATTAGGAAATAAGAAATAACTGTTACGATAAGAAATAACTATTATATGGAATATGAGTGGAACACTTAAGGCATTATAATATATCTAAAAATGCAAAAGAAAATTAGGCTGTACCCTAAAAGCCAAACAAATATTTGGCTTTCCCCTATTAAGCCTGCAGATGGCTCTGATCTCAGAGATGGAAATCTGATGTCGATCCTCCTGTTGTGTCCAAATAAGCCTCCATTGCTAGCTCTTTCTAAGAGTGGGGAAAGTGGTCTTGAGAAGCATCTACAGTCATTGGAATGGAGAATTGGAAGATTTAACGGGCACTGAGCCCCAGGCCTCGATCATGCATCTGAATCATCAAAGCTTGGGCTTGTCTAAAATATCCCTTCAATTCCACATTAAACGGAGTAAAGTGAGGCAAAGACAGCGACGTGACTGTCTCTCTCTTTTTTGCTCTATCTGCACTTTTACTGTTCTGGTACGGGTAGAATGTTCCAGGTTTGAACTATTTCAATGAGAGAAAAGAGCATTAAATAATGTCATGGAGAAGTTAACAAATCCAGGAAGTAATTTTTTTCAGCCCCATACCATTTCGCCTATCCTACCTCATTCTATTATTGCTCAATAAACACAACAAAATAAAAAAATAGGTTAAAGGGATTCCAATTGTTGGAAAACATTTATTAGGTCCATAAAGCACTTCAGTGTTATAAATAAGCCAAGAAGGATATGAAGCAGAGTTTTGCAGATTCTAAATTGTTAACTATAATGAAGGATTTTCAAATGTATAGAATGTCATAAACATGTCATGTAGGTATTTAAATCAGGTGATAGGCTATGCCATCTCTTTCATACAAGTATATTTTGCAAGAGTTGACACAATCAACCTAATGTCCTAAATATCCAGTCTATATTTAAATGCATAAGTTGTTAACTTTAATCTTTTTGATAATTTGGACAAAAAGCCTCATTACTTAGGGTAGATACATATTGTCATCCAAACTATCTGGAAGGAAGCAGGATGTTTGTCGCTGCGCACGCGCGTGCACCCACACACATATTTCAGATGGACAACTTTCCTAGTGGCAGTTCTGGAAGTAGAATGTTCCAGAAATACTTCTCTAAGTTTGATATTTACCAATGAAGAGACTCTGGAATTCCCAGTCACCTGAACTATGCCTGTAGAGACAGTGGAAATACATTTTTAAAAGTTGAAAGAACAGTCATATTAAGTGACATTCTACTACTTTATACTATTTATCTGACAATAATAAACTCCTTTTAACAATTCAAATACTTCTCTTTGCAGGAAACATGAATCGTGTGCAAAGAGATGATGGAGCAAATTTGGTGAATCACAGGATTGCTATGTTATGTTATGTTATGTTATGTTATGTTATGTTATGTTATGTTATGTTATGTTAGGTTAGGTTAGGTTAGGTTAGGTTAGGTTAGGTTAGGTTAGGTT
>JANHFT010008996.1:129461-144415 GCA_032467955.1 Pseudoxenodon macrops
AACATGGCTCTCTTAATAAATTGGAACTTTGAGGAATGCTTTGCCTTGGAGTCTGATTTACTTCTGGATGCTATTTGGAATGCTGACATCAGCATTCCAAGTAATGCACCCATAGGAAGCAGAACTTCGAGGCAAGTAGATTCCTCAAAGATCAATTTATTGGTTACATCATATTGCCACAACTGGTGAAAACTGTCTCTGAAAGTTCCTGTGGTTTTCACCTAATTAAAAAGTGAAAGTCATCAATCACATTGTCCAATAGAGGTGCTGATCTGTTGCTTGGTTACTTAACTCCTCCTCGCTCCACCCACCTGTTGGAATGTCCTTGGTTCCCACAAGAAAACTTTTTGTTTTGACTACAAAACCCCAGCTATCTACCTTCCTCCTGTGGCAAGATGGATTGTAAAATGGGGCAAAACTCACTTAACAAATGTCACTTAGCAACAGAAATTTGGGGCTCAATTGTTGTCATAAGTCGAGGACTATCTGCATATGCTTAGTATGTTATTTGTGTGTTAATATAGTCCACTAGTATATTCTTATAATTTGCAAGGTTTTCTGGTCCTTTGGTTAATAGAGATAGGGTAGCAGTAATTGCCTTTGTTGACAATGAGCAATCTTCTTTTTATTAGTCAATCCATTGCTAGAAGGGGCCATGAAAGAAGAAATTAGGAGTGGGACAAGCAAGAATGGAAGCAAAATGCAGAGGCAGAGGCTGGAATAAATACTGCCAGTAGCTCTATGTATGGTAAGAGCCTGTTGTAGATTCTCTGTACCATGCGTCTAAGAGCTAAATCTAGAGAGTGGATTTGGTTGCTTCAGTTTCATAAACATTGCTATGACCTATCTCAGTGGGCTCCCCTCCACACAGTCCTTTCGTAATAATACAATTTTATAGGTGCTTTTTCTGACTGGGGAGACTCTTACTGTGCCTACTTAATGGCCTGATTAATGAGCGTAAACAATGCTTTTAAGATACCTTTTACCTGTATATAATCAAGGCACCAGGAACTGCAAATGTCACAGATTTCAAGGGTCTCTTGGGGATTTTTAATCTATTTGCTTTATGAAAAGGAGGTGATTTTATTTTTACATTAAGGCAGCATTAACATCATTAAATGGGTTCCCACTTTATGATAACTGCAAATGTCACATTGATCCAAAAAGATAAGAAAATGTGCTCATCTTTGGAACAATATCCAAGGCAAGAGCAGGCAACCCACACTATTTGCATTAAAAAAACAAATTGTATAAATGTGGAAGATTGATACGCCATCTGTTCATGTCCTTCACTTTTCTGGCTCTTCTGTGTTCAGATATTTTTATGGAACAGTTACGTTTATTATTTTTGAAAGTGAGCCACAGGTTAAAAAAGTTTACAGTGGGTAATATGAGTCAAATATATTAGTTTAGTATCTCTCAGGCACTTTTAAAAAAACTGTTAAACTCTGTTAAAACTGAGTTTTGAGCTGCCAAATTACAATATTTTGTTGCTGAGTGTAACCTGAGTCTTTGGATTCTAATGACTTAGCTATCACTACCGATAAAGATGTAAGGGAAGAAATATTTCAAGAAAACCTCTGAATTATTTATTTATTGGATTTATATGTTCCACTTTTTATCTTGAAGCTCCGGGTCATTTACCTGGAAATCTTCCTTCACTGTATCCCCTTCGCAGCAGCCCTTGGCTGAGATAGAACGGCTAACTGGAAGTGAATTGTCATAGCAGGGACTCAATTCTGGATCTCCCCACTTTTACTTAACTATCATTTCCAGTACTTGTAGGTAACTGTGATATAGAAGGAATTGGATAAAAATAATCCAGATTCAGCTGTTACTCAGACATGGAACTAATATGATCATTTTAGGCAAGTTCATTATCTTTTGTTGTTGATAATTTGGAATGGGTTACTCTTTTCTGTTACTCTGAATAGCAGACCCTCGGTTAAAAAAAAGGGGCAAAAGTTAAAATGATGTTGCATATTTAGGGTTTCTATCTATTTTTACAAAATTCGTTCTTTGCAAGGGTTGGTCTGTAAAATTCTGTTTCAATAATGCACATGACTTTCCTACCAACCAACATCTTGATTAGCATATTCCCATGATGGCAAACCTATGGCATGCATGCCACAGGTGGCACGTGGAGCCATATCTGAGGGCATGGGAGGCGTTGCCCTATGTCAGCTCCAGTGTACATGTGTTTTTTGCCCTTCCAGAGGCCACTTTCACCCTCCCCCGGCTTCAGGAAAGCCTCCTGAAGCCTCGGGAGGGCAAAAAACGGACCCAATGGCCAAATGGAAATTCAGCAAGGAACTTCTGGTTGGCCCGCTGGGCCGTTTTTTGCCATCCTGAGACTTTAGGAGCTTTCCTGAAGCCTGGGGAGGGCGAAAAAGGCCCAATGGGCCAACTGGAATGAGGCCTGTGTGCATGCGTGTGGAGAGGCAGTGTGGGGGTGGTTGTGCACGCATGCACAGGGGGAGGGTATTGTATTATGGGTGTGGGCACATGTGCGCATGACCCCCTGCTCTTGGCATGCAATAGCAAAAATGTTAGCCACCACTGTCATATTCCATAGGGTAACTTTTCCCATTCTCTGCTCACTTTGAATGACTTGGTGAAGAAGGCAATTTTATCATTGCTGAATACATTTCACACACCAGATTGGTATTAGTCATGTCAGATCACAACCACATCATATACATTTATTTCAAGCTCATTTATTGAGTAGACCAGATAACTTGATAGGTCAGGGAAATGCAAAGCAATTTTTACTTGCCAATACTTTTTATAATAATAGTCCACTGATTTCAATGGGTGAGGACGATATTTATAGTAATATATAACCACAAATCTTGTGACCAGTACAGTCTAATACCTCCACTACCATCTCCTCATTCTCCCCTTCCAATAAAAGAGGCATTTTATTGTTTTTAATAATAGCCAGTCTGTTGCATTTAAGGTGGGAGATCAGTGACTTGGGCAAAGATAAGGGAGTTTTCTGTCCTGTTTGATATATGGAATAAGATCAGGGAGTTTTCTCCCACTAAATCTAATTGCAGTTTTATGTGTATTTAACTTATGATGGTCATACAAACATGTCATTCCACCATGACTTAAATTCCAGCCTTACAGCCTTACAGCCTGGCATAATGCTTGGTTATGAATGCCTTTATTGACCTTCCTTGGTGACTAAATGAAGACTTTCTTCTCTTTTACTCAAACCACACAAGATTTAGAGTTTGTCATTGAATAGAGGGAGACACACATGCACAAAGTTCCCCCCCCCCTTTCCTCAAGTATTTAAAAGTGGCAACAGTTATCATTACCCTTTGAATATTTGTTTCTGGGAAGCCTTGCTTCTGCTATTAGAAAATGCTGGTGTGTGGTGATGTGATCTTTTTTTTTTTTTTAGTAAGAGGCACCATATTTATATGATACAAATACCACAGCATTGGCCTCTTTCATTAACAGAACTTAAGACTAAGTTCTAATTGAGGGAAATCAGAGCTATCTAGTGCATTGTTATGCAATCAATAGCTACATTGTTTATTTGATCAAAAGATTTTTCCATGATACATCTCAGATTCAAGAAGTTGGTATAGAATGCCTTGGGATTAATTGTAGAAAGAGCCTCTGCCAGAGCTTCTTCCCTGACTTAAAAAAATATATTAAGAAATAAAAAAGCCAACCACCAACCCTCAAGCTTTATAAAAGAAATATGGCGCACAATGATGAGACACAAAATAACTCAAGGAAGCTAAGCAACAACGATTTTAAATTAAGAGGCAAATCAGCCTGGAAGTGTCTTTCCCCTTTCCATCTACCACTTACCATGCTTCAGCCTTCTCTCCCTGCTGTCAGACCTGGAAGCCATCTTTTGCATTGGGCCTTCAGGTCTGCCACATTTACTTGGGGCAGGAAATTGGGAGGGGGGATTGTATGGAGAATGGGTGATATATAGTCATAATAACATTCCTTTCTCAGAGAGTCAAGGACATTTTGTCCTGCACCTGGAAGGCTGGAACTGGGAGGCAACTCCAGTTGGGATGGTGCTATGATTGGGACATGTGATGGACTTGTGGGTGTGGGGCAGGGACTTGAAATTTTATTTGGGTGGGGAAACCTAGAAACTTTCAGATTTGGGTTTCCCAGATGTGCCAATATGACATCTCTAATAAAATTGAAATTTGAAAAAACTCAAGCCTCAGAGTTTTCTTTCATTGTGGGTGTTTCTTGGAACTCTGACACTTATTTCTGCTACTATTCACCGGCATTGCTGTCCACTTCCGTTTCTGTGCCTGACTTCTTTCTGTTGCATACTTTGAATGAAAGAAAGAGAGAGATTGTCCAAAAACAAGTGTAGCACTTCAAAGATCTTCCTTGGATGTGGAAATATTGTGTTAAACCTTGATATCTGTTAGGTTCCTGGAGTTTTTCCTTCCAGGGTTAAGGCCAGAGCAGATAGGAATTTTAGTCACAGGATCAGCTTTCCAGTTTAGAAAATGCAGAGCTATACTGGACAGCACTGGTCAGGAGGGCAGATCAGGAGACCCAAATTATCTTCTCTGCTGATTGACTGGTGGCAATATTTACTTCTCACAAGAAGTGACCAAGAAACTGGCAAGATTCTTTTGTACAGATTTTAAAAACCAAAGAATACAAGAACTTAATACCTGGAACAAGCTTTACAAGAGAATTTTAACAAGACAGAGAATTATGCTGTGTAAAGGAAGGAAGTGAGATAGGGCATTGCTGGTCTTCTATAGGTGTGGGTAACAGCAAGCCCCCTATTGAAAATAACCCTGCAACAGAGAACAATGTGACTAATTAGCATATATATGCTTCATGCTATTAGCATAATTAGCATGCACAGTTCACAAACAGCATGAATGCTAAGCAACAGTTGGTGAATCTGCTGTTCTGATTCTACAATTACCTTCCAGAAGTTTTCATCCTCAGTTGCGAAAGATTGGAGCCAATGATGATTATCAGAGTGCAGTAAAGAGACTGAATGACCTGGTGCGTATTTGTTGCCCACTCTCTAGAGATGAGGAATCTGTTCCAAACAGTCGTCTAGACTGGGACATTGGCCACTTTCTGGGAGGACCATTTCCTTGATGAAGTGGGACTAGTGTGAATGCTGAGAGCGTTTGCTGGAGCCAGGCCCAGTGCAGCATTGTGGAGCTATAATCTTATACAACAAAAATGAACTGCTGTATATCTCATATGTCTCAATTTGCACTTAGTGGAATCTTGGCAAAGGTTAACAGCTCTGATCCAAAATCTCCCCAGAAATTGTTTAAATGTGTAAAGTGAAGTTTTGATTTATGGAGCGACAGAAATGTAAATTGGTAAGAACTTCAGATTGTACAAAAGAATTAACATACAGTTTGTACCCTCATCTGTGGCATGTGACAATATATTTGAGCTTTGAAGAGCACTGAAGCAAAAGTAGCACATTTTGGCACACTGTTATGCAAGCTTTGAAGAACTAACAAACGTTTATGCCACAATAATATTCTGGGGAGAAGAAAAAAAACCCCAAGGCATTTCAAAAGAGGAAGAGGTCTATGCAATTTCATTCAGTTACACTTTTATTTCCTAGAATTCATTGACTTAAAAGGGAGAGCAATCCATCCCCGCCCTCTTTGAGAAATGGCTGGGAGAAATCATCTGAAGATTTGGGATATAATTTTAGACCAATCTGCAGATGACACACAGCTCTATTTCTTCTTTTCATCTATTACCAGGAAAGTTGTTGATGTTTTAAATTAGTGACTGGAGACAGTACTGGAATGGATACAGGGTAATAAACGGAGACTCAGAAAATCTAGACAAGATGGAGGTGCCTCAATCAGAAAACAAATAGGCAAAGAATCAGTCATTCTTCCTTTGAAGCAGCAGATGTGTGTTTTAGAGATGGCTCTTCAACTGCATGCTCAGAGGATTGCTGTTGCCAGGGATATCTTAACCTAATCATTAACTGTGTCCATACCTGGAAAGAGCACCCTTGGCCATGACAACAGGTGCCACAGTTACATCAGGAGTGAATTATAGCAATAAGCTCTACTTGGGGCTATGTCTGTAGCATCTGTGGAAATGGTTATGGGTGCAGAAAGTGGCAACAGAAAGCTGGTGGGCAGTCACAGGAATGTTACTTTTCCCTAGCAAGGTCTGCACTGCTTACCAATTTGTTTCTGGGCACAATTCAGAATGCTGGGTATTTGCTAAAGGACTTGGGCCAAGATTTGATAAAAAACTGTCTCCTACACCAGCTTTATGAATCCTTTATGGTCTTTACAGTACTGAAGACTGACAATGAGAGGCATTCTTCTTTGTGGGTTTTTGTCCAGTCCATGGAGCTATTTGGAACCCATTTTAATTGGGGAAGATCATAGTAGGGGGTCCTTGTTTTAAGGTGAACACAAAGTTTGTTTTAGCCTCTAGAATTGCTTGCTTATTTGATGGCAGTTAAAAAAAATCCTTTGCCTTTTTTCCTTTGGTACTTAATTGTGGAGATTCAGGTGACAAGTAAATTTAATAAATTATTTGTTCATAAAAATTCATTGGCTGCATATGCATCAAGTTCTTCCTAAGAACCTAGGAGGTTGCAATGCATCAGCACAGTATACTTGTGGATCCAAGCAAGGTGATCTTTTGCAATTGGTGAAAATTTTGTCAATGCATAGATATTTGCTCTCCAAGATTTTTCGGTATAGCACCCAGTGTGCCAATAACCACAGGGACCACCACAGCCAGCTTATGCCATAATGTTTCAGTTTTGATTTTCAGATCTTGATATTTTGTGATCTTCTCCAATTTTTTGTCCTTTATTCTTTCATTCCCAGGTATTACACATCAATTATACATACTTTTTTTTTCTTTTCAGCCAGTTATATCTGGTATGTTATGAGTCAAGACTTCATCAGTCTGTATTCAGAAATCCCACAATATGTCACCCTGCTTATTTTCGACTCTGTATTCCTACCAATTTTTCATTAATGTACATGTTAATTTTAAAGACATTCCAGTGAATCATTTTGATAAACTGTGCTATGTCATTGTTTATAATCAGTTTGTATAATCAATATCATTTTGGGGATGTAGTGAATAGCCATCAGTTTTCTTGTTTTCCAGTCCAAATTGTCCAGTTCAGTTTATGACCAGTTAATAATTCCAGCAGTATAACATATTACGGCTACGATCCATGTGTTGATGGCTTTTTACCACCATTCCGTTTTCTCTTTAACTTATCTGTGCTTGATGTTATCCAACTGTAAATATCTGTAGACGGTTTGGCCATTTGATTCTTCAATTTTATTACTGTTCATGATTTTACACTGCTTTATTATAACTCTACTTTATGGTCCTGCCAACCCTTCCTTGTAGGCAAATGATATTTCTTGCAGATATTCCAAGGCACCATTGTTTCTACTTTGTCATGCTCTTTTGCTTTGTTTGTCAGTATGCAATCTTCTTGCAGCAAGTGATCCAATGTTTCTCCAGCTTTTTTGTAGAGGCTGTATTTGCTGTCTATTGCTACCGTCTCAATTCTGGCTTAGTTTTGTGCAGCCAGAGTTAGACTATCTAATTCTTCAAGTTTCCTGCTTTAGCCATTGCTAGGTCTTGTTATTTGTTTTGCCTGGTGTTTTTTTTATGTACTGGTCATATGATACTTTGCCTTACCATGATTCTTTTCTACTCTTTATTTAGTTTTTCTAGTAGGCCTGATGTTCAGTAAGCCTTCAAGTATACTTACTTCAGTGCATCTTCTTCACCGTCCTTCAGATATTCTTCCAGTGTCCTTTTTTCTTCTTCAACTATCTGGTGTACTTGCAACATTCCACATCCACTTTTTTTTTTTTTAGTAAATACAGTCTGTCAACACTACTGCATGGATGAAGGGCATGGTTCATTTTTGTCATCTTTGTTCTCTGTGTTAGCTGAAACTGTCTTAATTTACATCATGCTCCTGGGCCACTCTTCAAGACTAATCCTATACAGAACATGTTGTTGGGATCTCATTGTAGGCAAGTCATGGTTAATGCAGCAAAATGGACATACTATAATGGTGTTCATATTTTTACAGTTATGGCAAAAGAATCAAGGAACACTCTCAAATTCCATAGCTGAATTTTAAGGATCATCTACAGGAAAAATAGAGTGGCAGACTAAATATGCAGGACTACCACAATCGTAAGTTCTTCTCAAAATGGTGTTTGCTTTTTGTTTCTCCTCTGTTTCTCCTGGCTGAATGTGAGATTGCAAGCCACTTGGGTGGTGGCCTGGTTGCAGTATATAGTCACACAATATCAGATCTCTTCAATATTACAAATAATGCCTCTGCAAACAGCTTTTCATCAAGGTTCTGGTTGACCATTGTCACTCAGTGGAGGGCACTGGGCTAAGAGCGGCCACGGGCTTCTTTGTGAAAGTAACATTTGTGCCCTTGTTTTTTTACAATGCCTTTAAGCTCTTAGAAGCCTGTGACGAATAATTCTTCACATTTCTGCGTGAGCACAATGAAACTCAACTTTAAAAGAAAAATTAGTAGGTTTTCTCTCTGTAGACTTGTTTTAATTATAAGGGCAGGGCATCCAAGTCCTGATATAGCTTTATTGTATAGCAGCTTTTAAGGAAAACAGTGTTTATTGCGAAGGATGATTGCAGTTTCAATAACGACTCCCTCTTATTACTTTTTAAAAAACATATATTTAGTTTGATAGTGGGAACACTAATTTTAGTACTCCTGGCAATGTTTCAGCCCACTCTTTATAATCTTTGTGTTTAAATTCCCAGATAAGCCATAATTCACTGGACATGCTGAGCCATGTCTATACATATCCTGTATTTTAACATAAAAGTATAAAATTACAGAGATATCATCAATTATTTCATGTGTGTGTGTGTGTGTTTATATGTAGTGTATATGTAATGTATATGTATATATGCATATTAATGGTTTAAAAGGGAGCCACACTCTTTTGCTTTGCAAGTGAAAATTTAAACCAGTGGCTACTAACCAAGAAATACTGTGTTTTCCTATCATGGATGCCAAAATAATTTGACAGTTTTGGGATATTATGCACCTAGACCTGGGGGAGTACTATGTTGTTTGCTCCTCAGTTGAATAGCAAAATGCCTTAAGCAGCTGATTTTGAGTAATTGATGCTGAATGCAACCCTTATGTTAAAATGCAGCTATGAATAATTTCTTTGTTCTGGGAACAATTTCATCTCTCTTTCTAAATCATTATCATTTTCCCAATGTATTTATTTAATACATTCACACCATTATGGCAGGTGGTAGCATTTACTCAATGTTGGCTAAGCAGGATTGGGCCTGGTTACTAGCTGGAAGGAGAACTTCCATGAAAGTCATGGGTGTGGAGAACACTGAAAAGTTTGAAAACAAAATTCTCTATAAGTCAGGGGCAAAGTATGTCGTTGCCAAGAAAACTGCATAAATATGTCAATGTATGCTGAAGATGAGTTCCTTCAGGGAGCCTTTACTATATGGTGATATCCTACCTGCCTGAGGATGGCTTGTTGTCCCGTGTTTACCCTGGGTAAAAGCATCCAAGATAAACATTTTAATTCCTGAACAAATTTCTGACAAATGGACACTTGAAGGCTCCTTCACGTTTCAGATTGACTGCCTGCCAGCTGCGGTGATGAGTACATTGCGCAACCACAAGCAGAACTTTCTGATCATCTCTGTCTCATTTTCTGCCTGAAGAGGGGGGAAAATAGCTCTGAACTCCCAGTTTCTACTGTTTTGTTCCGTATGACTTGTGAAGTAGGGAGTACTGTGTAGCTACCGAAGTTTCTCATGGGAAGGTGATAAAACATGCAAGTGCTTCTAAGACTAGAAGAGATTCCCAGAGCTCTGAAAGTTATCCAAAATACAGAAGTTCTGGAGACAACCCTGAATACAGGGCAGGGGTGGGTTCCTCTTACTTTCTCTACCGGTTCAGGTTGCATAGGAAGTGCATGTTTTGCATCGCATCTGGGTAAAAAACCCTCTGCGCATGTGCAGAAAGCTTTGCACATGCGCAGAGAGTTCTTTTCTGGCCGTTTTCGAGCCGGAGGACCAGTTCGGGGTCGTGGCCAGCTGCCCAAGGCTGCCGGTTCGGGTGAGCGGGGACAAATTACCACTACCGGTCCAAACCAGCAGCAACCCACCACTGGTACAGGGTGAGACTTGGGGAGAGAAACTTAGAGAGCAATTGTTGAGAACCTACACTAAATAGGTTCTAAACTAAATAGGTTCTAAACTAAATAGGTTCTAAGCTAAATAGGTTCTAAGCTAAATAGGTTCTAAACTAAATAAGTTCTAAACTAAATAGGTTCTAAACTAAATAGGTTCTAAGCTAAATAGGTTCTAAGCTAAAAAGGTTCTAAGCTAAATAGGTTCTAAACTAAATAGGTTCTAAGCTAAAAAGGTTCTAAGCTAAATAGGTTCTAAACTAAATAGGTTCTAAACTAAATAAGTTCTAAACTAACACCCAGTTTCCCTCACTTGCCATTCGAAGTTCTTGGACTCCCCATCCCTGATTTAGAAAATTCTATTAAACCAGAGTTTAATCCATTGCTATGTCACTCTGAAATTTAGTATAGTTCCCTCTATATTGACATAAAAATAGAGAAGCAGAGGAAAAAGATAGTATTTTCAGGAAAAGGGTAATTCTTTTCTCTTCCTTCCTAAAAGTCAGATCAAAATAGTCCTATCAATTCTCTTTAGCAGAGGTGGGTTCCTACCGGTTCGGACTGGTTCTACCGAGTAGGTAGTAAGCCGCTGATGACATCACGGAACCAGAGGTGGGTTCCTACCACTTCAGACTGGTTCTACCGAGTAGGTAATAGGCCGCTGGTGACATCATGGAGCCGGTTCTGGTCCGTGGACGCTGCTATCTTTTTTTTTTAAATCTGGGTTTTTTATCCTCTGTGCATGCGCAGAAGCCACATTTCTGCCACTGCGCATGTGTCACCATCTTGCTTTCAGCCTTTTTTTGGATTTTTTTGGATTTTTTTGTACTGTGCATCCGCGCTCCTACGAGGCGCGTGTGTGCCCATGAGGTGCACCCATGTGGCGTGGGAGGCAATGAACCGGCGGCAAGATAAGTTAGAACCCACCCCTGCACAGAACCGGTTCTGGTCCGTGGACACCGCCATCCTTTTTTTTGAATTTTGTTCGGTTTTTTAATCTTCTGCGCATGCGCAGAAGCTGAATTTCTGGCACTGCGCATGCATCACCATCTTGTTTTTGGAGTTTTTTTGAATTTTTTGTAATTGTTTTACACTGCGCATGCGCGCACGTGCAAAGAGCGTGCACACCCATGAGGTGCACCCACGTGGCATGGGAGGAAGTGAACCAGCAGTGAGGTAAGTTAGAACCCACCCCTGCTCTTTAGGGAAGCTATTTCTCATTCTTATATCTGTATATATATTTGACTATTTCTTTATCCATATATCCTGGCTGGGTTGAATCTAGGTGCAGAGAGCCATGCTTACCGTAATTAAAATAATGGGACTTCATTAATTAGACTAATTTAAGCCCATTTATTTAAGTGGATTTACCCTGACCATACCTGTCTAGATTCCAGTGTTTGTTAAAAGCAAGGCATCATTTTATAGCTAAGTAATTGAAGAGCAAATGACTTAAATCTAAGTAAGGATAACTGCTGCTTTGAATGGAGATCAAGGACTAGCTGGATAAGTCCAAATAGGTCTTTGATAATAATACAGAGGTAATTTGTATTACTGTATTGGTTACTTCTTGAATCTGCATGGAAGGTTTTTAAGGGCATCCAGCAGCCTGCCACAGAGTATCAGTTCCCAACAGATGTGCTGAAGGCTATGCACCATGCTCTTGTTCAAAGCATACTTGCAGAAGTTACTTAAAGGGCTTTTGCATGGCCAGGTTCAAGTTTTAGTTTAAGAATTTGATTATTAAACTGACATTAAATCACAGTCTCACAGCTTCAGCAGGAGGGAGAACTGTGGTGCATGAAGAGAGGAAGAGGAAGTAGGCACAAGGAGAAAAATGCACACCTCGTGGTCATCCATGGATTAATAAATGGCATTTTTATTATAATTTTATTAAACCAGGACTGTTAAAACGGCCTACCGTGTTTCCCCGAAAATAACACAGTGTCTTATTTTCTTTTCACTCCCAAAATAAGCGCTTGGCATTATTTTCGGGGAGGTCTTATTATTTTTGAGTTGCAGGAGGCAGTGAGCGTGGTCACCTCATGGCTGCTGCTGTGTCTTGGGGAGGGCTTATTTCAGTGCATGCCCTCAAAAGCCTGATTGGGCTTATTATCCGGGGAGGTCTTATTTTCAGGGAAACAGGGTAGATACTAGCGCAAATAATCCTGTGCAGCTGATGAAATTAGCTTTCTGTCACAGAACCCTGATAATTCTCTTCTATGATTATAAGATCGTCATGGTGGTCTCGTCTTTCTGGTTTTCTCTATGATTGGCATTGCTTTCCTATCCTTCCTCACTCTTCTTCATAGCACTAGGTGGCTTTGACTGCTTAGTGACCTCCTTGACATGGTTTTCAGAAAGCTTTCAATCAAAGCCTTTTGTGCGAGGTGGGCGGAGAGGTGACAGCCGAGCCAAAGGAAATGTCTCCCTGGCTGCTGAGGCTTTTCTCCTGCAGAAATAATGAAGTGAGACAAGGGTCAGCACCTTAAAGGAAATAGTTTCAAGCTGCCATTAGGAACCACCTTTACAGCAGGTGGATATTTTCCTCTACTGCTTGTCAAACAGTAGGTTCATGGCTTAGTCAGGGACAAAGTTATTAAGGACATAAAATGCCATCTGGATGATGCTAATAAACATAAAATGTAACCTTCAGATACTCTGCTGCAATGACCAGACTGTGCCAGACA
Source organism: Pseudoxenodon macrops (assembly GCA_032467955.1). NCBI lineage: Eukaryota > Metazoa > Chordata > Lepidosauria > Squamata > Pseudoxenodontidae > Pseudoxenodon > Pseudoxenodon macrops. The sequence continues at coordinate 142,360 of JANHFT010008996.1, forward strand.
ACATTACCCTTTGTCTCTGTTAAAATCTGAATCCTTTCTAATCTTTTTTGAATAGATCAGCTTAACATATTTGCTTCAAAATGTTACAGATAGTAGATCTTACTGTGTCTGCCCTCTGAGTTGTGTCCTCAAACCTTTGGAGACCATTGCCTTGCAAATATCACTCTAGTCATCAGCTTGGGGATTTAAGCAGATAGTAGAATTAACTTAAATATGTATTTGTATGCCACTATCGGTGTCAGTTTAACAGTGGAAGAAATAAAGAGATTTCACAAGGCTGCAATTTTTTCTTCAAAATATGAATGTTTATTAAAAGAGAACATTTTCAATAGAAGTATCTCACAAAGTCTTAATGTAATTGTATAATATAAATAAAATAGCATCCAGGGAAGTTCATATTAAAGAAAAATAATTAAAAACCTAACATTTCATAGCTAATCTCTCATGAGATTTGTTGTTTTGATTTAGACCAGCTTAAAACAATGATTTTTATTTTTTTACTTTGGTCATCAGAATGTAGAAAACAAAGAGTGTTTTCATGGATCAGCCGTGACCCTCAAAAGCCCGGCTTGAGTCTTTCAGTTTGTGCCATTTAATAGCTCATTGGCATCCATAGAAAGAAACCAAAGGGGAGCAAATAGTGAAACTTTCTGTCAGATCCGCTTCAGCTTGAGCCACTAAGTAAGAACGACCCTTAACACCATCAGGTTGAGAAAGGTATAGATTACTAGAAACCAAGTGAAATACAATACTGCAAAGCTGCAAAAATATTGCAAACATTTTGGCCTTAGACAACTTAGATCTTTGCTGTCTTCGGACCGACCTAAGCATAGTACATAAAATAATCTGCTACAATGTCCTTCCTGTCAATGACTTCTTCAGCTTCAACCACAAAAATACAAGAGCACACAATAGATATAAACGTATGGTAAACTGCTCCAAACTTGATTGCAGAAAATACAACTTCAGTAACAGAGTGGTCAATGCCTGGAATGCACTACCTAACTCTGTGGTTTCTTCCCCAAACCCCCAAAGCTTTAACCTTAGACTGTCTACTGTAGGCCTCACCCCATTCCCAAGAGATCTTTAAGGGGCGTGTATAAGTGCACCAGCGTGCCTACCATCCCTGTCCTATTATTCTCTTTTATCCGAATCCATCTCATGTATTAATAATCTTGTCTATACTTGTATCGGTTTTCTAATATATGCTTGACAAAAATAAAACAAATAAACAAACATAGCTGAAAATAAGATCCAAAGACTGACTTTTAAAATCTGGGCATGCAATGCTGCCACCTGGGTACATTAATCTGTCAGGTACAATTTAGCCCCTACTGGATTTTTCCTCCAGATTTGAGACTGTTCCTATTCTGTTTATGAAGATAGACATAAACAGTAACTTCATTTTAAAAGCAAGAAGAATTCTCACCATCCTCAAGTAGCACAGGGTGGAATTGTAGAGTGCTGCGTGTTATGTACTATATTTTTAATACTACATGGAATTATCTTAGGCCAGATAAATAAAAAGGAGTAATAAATAAATAGGAAACAATATCCTTAAAAATGATCTCCTTCTATAGAACCCTAAGAAGTACAATTAAGTGTGGAACAGGAATCCTAAAAAGAATTCTCAGTAATCTTAATAAATTGTGTGTCCCTAAATTATTTGGGAATAGGCTGTTAACAGTGGCTGTTAAAACTGTATAAAAACAGTGTAACATCATGGCATGCAAAGTTGTTGATTATATTACCCACGTATATTTTCTTCCTTCCTAATGTTACAAATTTACCCCTTTATAGTTGCACATTTTCAACAGGAATGCAGGGGTTCACAATCTTATGTAGTAACAGAATGCCGAAAGAATCACAACACATAAGAGAGTCTCACAACAGTATTATTATTTAAAATGATTCACATACTTATTCACCCCCACCCCACCCCACACACCCACACACACTCTATGAATTGGATGAGTTCAGAAGCAGGGTGTTGGGAGAGATAAGAATCTGATGCTAAAGTATACAAATAGTGAATTTTCTCAAAATTAAGCCCCTT
>JANHFT010008996.1:144515-156474 GCA_032467955.1 Pseudoxenodon macrops
GTACACTGAGAGCACATGCACCAAAGACAAATTCCTTGTGTGTCTAATCACACTTGGCCAATAAAGAATTCTATCTTCTATCTATTTAATTGTTGCTCCAGTTTTATATCATGCTAGGTAGGAATTTCCCACTTCCAAATAGAGAAGCACTGGGAGAGCTTCGCTTGATGTTGAAGGGTGAACAAGAAGGTTTTTCAGGAGTTAAAGTGACATGCAAAAGAATGAGAGTTCAGCTCAGCTACCACCACTGCTGATGAAAGAAACACTTCTGTTTTTAGAGATTTTTGTTGTACTCATCTAATTAATTAGAACAAACCAGACAAATATTTTGTGGAAGGTCTTAATTATCCCTTGAGCTTTTTTTTTCCTCCGGCAAGTTTTTAAATTTCATAATGTAGCACTCAAGTAACAATTTCTTCATTTCTTGTTAGCTATTTCATGTATTCATACAGAGCAGAAAGGCAGAATATAATCAAATTAACATATGAGAAGATACTATCGCTTGGAGAGAGGATGTATGTGTGAGACACAATGCTGTGATAAAGAAAACTCCATAATATCAATGTGAAATATCCATTTTATATCTGCAGTACACAGCATGATGTTAAAAAAAATATGTAGTTCTTATAGCTTCAAACACTGCATTTAGGAATGTATACTGTAATTCAAATAAACTGGCAAATAAATAATAGCGTGTGGCTCAAGAAAAACCACATAAACCAGTGACTCTCCTCAAAATCCATCAGCAAAGAAAGTCAAGAAAAGACTGACCCATTGGCAATGTTAGCCCTAGTCATGGGAAACAAGGGGAAATTTTTCATTGTTTGAAAAGTTAATGTTCTCATTGGGAAATAACCTTCTTTGCCGCTCTTGTTTATATGTCTTATGCACAATTGTGCATGGGCAACAGTTGCAAAAATGAATCTGGAAACAAAGGTCCTTTTTCAGGATCACAACTGGTGGTAAATTGAATTTTTCATGAGAGAAGAAAGGATATGGATAATGTACTCCCACCAACTATTGAAATATCTATCCTTTTGTGAATACACTAACAGTCTCTTTAATCCAATTTTTAGTATGCAATTGATTTACATCTGTGATACAGTGTGACTTATTGTTTTATTCATTCATTCATTCATTCAGTTTATATGACCCCCCTCCACCTCAACAAATGGCTCTAAATGACTAAGGATGACACTTATATTTTAATGTGTGACCATCCTAAGGCAAAAGCAATGAACAAAGCCAAGATTTATTTATGAAAGAATAATAATAGTAAACTTTTAGAAATCATTTAGATTTCTAGAGCATTTCCACATAGTAGAAATGGCCATCTCAGTCCACCTTATTGTAGTTTTTTGTCCCTCCCCTCCTTCTAATATAAGATCAGTTAGCAATATAGCAAAATCAATAAAACATATTTAGGCAATAATGATTATAGTTTAACAATACATGGAGAAATAGTGCGTGCGTGTGTGTGTATACACACACACACATTTTATCAAATTTCTACAACATGTCTAAACTACACACACACACACACACACACACATCAAAATATTCATATTTATTTAGTAATTATTTTCAAAAGTATTTTAAGATATTAAAATTTAAGGTTACCTTCAATATCTGCATTTGGAAATCCTATATCATTTTAAAGTTATGAATGATGGTGTCCTTTTTAAAGCAACTATGACTTGAAACTGTGATCCTTATGTCCTAAAACAAAGACTCCTTATTCAAGTGATATTTTAATAATTATCTGATAACGTTTAAAAAGAGGACAATAAATGAAAGTATGGCAGCGATAGGCCTTAATGAAGAAGAAATTTCTTTACATGTATTTAAAGTATTTACTTATATTTACATATTGATGCTTCTCCAATTCTAGGTTGGTATGTTGTTATATTTATATAGATAGCATGCCACCAACTCTCTTGCCTTATGGGATGTAAAATTAAATGTGTTTGTTTGCTTCAATTCTATGCAATATGCAAAAGTAAAATTTAACACACCTTAATTTGTGTGCCATCCTGAGAGGTGCTTATCCTGTAATTTAAAAAATGTAAGGTAAGCAGTTTGTGGCATTCATATGTATCTAGTGTGATCCTGAATATGTAGTGTGTATGTTGGAAGGCAGCCTTGCCCTTTCAACCAACCAACCAACCAACCTTCCTCCTTTCCAACTTTCTTTCCTTCCTTCCTTTTTCTGATTTACTCCATTTTTATCATCTCCTTCCCTTTATTTTATCCACAAGCAACCTACCTCGCTTAAAAAAAAGCAAATGCAAGTGCTGGACTATAGAGCTGCTAATATCCACAGAGATACCAATGGAGGGGTTGCTTTTCTTAGAGAGTGTTGTGGGCTTCATTCAACTGATACCACTGGGTTTCCCATTTAGGCCTATCACACCTCCCCAATATAAAATGGGATCATCTCAAAATGAGAAAAAAATGTCTTGCAGACTTTGGTGGGGAATGGGAAATAAGAAGGGCCTCCCAGTTGACTAAAGGTAAATATTTAGACTCAGGAGAAAGGAAGGGATTGAGTTAGCCATCTGATTGCCCAGCATAAAAAGTAAGGGGGAGTGGGGAAATGTGCAATTTTAGTAATTTGGGTTCCTTGTTCTCAGCAATTTACTTTACACTTGGGGACAGCCCGCCTTCCCTGGAAATCGTACCCAGGAGGTGGAATTTTCCTTCTCGTCAACCAGAGCTCCTTCTATTAAACCCGTAACTATAGCTGTGAGACTCTTCTACTGCAAAATGCATTCTCAGTAATGGATTTGTTGGCATCTGGCAGAGCTCAGGGACTGAATAAAGTCGCCTATGTATAGATCTGTTTTCCTTCATTTTGACTTTGTCCATTGATTCTTAATCACAGGACATGGCAGGCAGATTTCTGTTCTCAGGCCGGACAAGATGTCTGCAAATCTTTCGTCCCATGGTGTATAACAGTACACAGAGATATCTTTGCGATTTTGGTTTTGTTTCTGTTAGAGTGCATTGCTTTCCTAAAAGTTTAACGTTTGATTGATTGAACAATCATGTTCCATTGGAAACGGCAGGATTGGGCAAAGGTTTTGAAAGTAGTGCTTTCAAGAGTGCTGCAGCATGTACAAAACACACTTCTGCTCAAACAATTAAAACAGCCACATATTTTTCCAGGTGCATATGAATGCTTCAGAAATTGCTCTGGCGGTAGCTGCATGTGTGAACTTGGCAAACCATCTGTGGTGGCACAAATATGTGAAGCAAATTCTCTGTGCGGGCAGACACAAATGAGACCACAGAAAATACTTGTTGCAGCTACTTTATTGATTCAAGTGGGGGAATTCCCCTACTTTTCTTTCAAAAGACTTGCAGAGCCCTAATAGAAGTGCATCCATCCAGCTGGGTAGGTGATAGGACTCCATGGACAACATTCCTCCATAAAACAAAAGCTAAGTGCAGCCTTATTAAGCTTGTATCCATATTGATTAATCTTAATTTTAGGTTGTATCAAACATAAATATCTGTTCCAAATGATGAAATTGGGTATATCTAGTTTAATGAAAAGGGGGACTAGGGGAGAGATGATAGCAGTGTTCCAATATATCAGGGACTGCCACAAAGAAGAGGGAGTCAAACTATTCTCCAAAGCACCTGAGGGTAGGACAAGAAGCAATGGGTGGAAACTAATCAAGGAGAGAAGCAACTTAGAACTAAGGAGAAATTTTCTGACAAAACAATTAATCAGTGGAACAACTTGCCTCCAGAAGTTGTAAATGCTCCAACATCGAGTTTTTAAGAAGAGATTGTATAACCATTTGTCTGAAATGGTATAGGGCTTCCTGCCTCCAAGGTCCCTTCCAACTCTGTTTATTCTATTCTATTCTATTCTATTCTATTCTATTCTATTCTAATCCATTCCATTCCATTCTAAATAGTAGGAAGAAATCATTCTAATCTGCTTCGGTTAGAACCTATCTCAAGCACTATATCCAGTTATGGGCCCCATATTTTAAAGAGGCATTGAGAGAAAACTGCACAATTTCAGAGAAGGACAACAAAAATAATAAGCAGATGAGAAATTAAGTCCAAAGCAGACATTGAAAGAAAGAAAGAAATATAGTATCCTTCAAATATCTGAAAGTATGTCATATGGAAGAAGATCGAGATCTATTGTCTTACATTTTAGAGTGCAATATGTCCAAGAATAAGTTAAAGGTAAAGGCAAAGGTTCCCCTCACACAGATGTGCTAGTTGTTCCTAACTCTAGGGGGCGGTGCTCATCTCCATTTCAAAGCCGAAGAGCCAGGCTGTTCAAAGATATCTCTGTGGTCATGTGGCCGGCATGACTGAATGCCAAAGGTGAATGGAACGCTGTTACCTTCCCACCAAAGGTGGTCCCTATTTTTCTACTTGCATTTTTACATGTTTTTCAACTGCTAGGTTTTCAGAAGTTGGGATAAGTAACGGGAGCTCACTTTGTCATGCAGTGCTAGGGATTCGAACCGCCAAACTGCCAATCTTTCTGATCAACAAGCTCAGCGTCTTAGTTACTGAGCCACCGCATCCCTGCACTCAGAATAAGTTAAGATATTCCAAATTAGCGTAGAAAAAAATGTTCTCAATTTAAGAATGGTTTCAAAGTGAAACTAATTATCCCGAGAATTTGGGTTTTTTTCTTTCACTGAATGAGTTTAAGCACAGACTAAGGAGCATCTGACTTGCGTGGGGTCATAGCAGGGTCGTATAGCTTAAAAGTCCCCTTCCAACATTATGATTCTATTTTTCTTGCTTGTTGGCTTTCTGTAAGCAGTCAATTGACCACTAGGAAAATAATGCCGGATTAAATTTGGTCTTATCTAAAACAACACTTATTATGACATCACTGTGTGGAATTAAAGGGGGGAGGTATTAGGAACATTGGTGAGAAGACAAAGAGATGGAAGAACATGATCCAGAGTATTGGCAACTCCTCAGTGATATCAGTTACAGATCCTGACTCTGCTGTGAGTATTATATGGAAACTAGTGTACAAACAAGTAGCAGGAAAATGCAACCATTGTTTCTAGAGATCTGATTTCCAGAGCCACCGCAGAAAGTAATTAGCTTTGGGAATGACTTAATATAATATAATAAGTTATTCAAGAATAAGGACTTTCAAATAACGCTCCTGAGAATATCATAGGCAGCCCAGAAAACAAACTAATGAATCATCACACAAATCAACCAAAAGTTTTCACTCAAAGCACAAATGACCATGTCAAATTACCAGGCTTTGGTACATATTACCTGAAGTCCTAGCTCTCTAGATACGCCTGTAATGCTGGTGGAAGGAAAAAGAAGGAAAAGATGGCCATTAGCAAGGTGGATGGATTCAATTTCAGAAGCAACAGCTGCACTGTTGGAAGACCTTAAAGATCTGGCTAGGGACAGATTGTTATGGTTAAATTCTTTCTATGATTAAGAAACAACAATCACTTGATAGCACAAAATCAATCAATCAATCAGTCAGTCAAAAAACTTCAGTATATGAACTCGGCTACAACAAAGAATGGTATATATCAGGCCCTGAAACCCAGCCTGGAAATCAATCTATGTTTTTTTTGTCTGGAGCTTCTCCAGGAGGACCAAGGAAGGAAGGAAAAGATATATTTTATCTTTATCTGAAACTGCCACAGCTTAAGTGTTAAAATATTGGTTATCTTTTTTAGCAAGCACTAAAACAGAATTCTGTTTTAAACAACTCACAGGTTGTGAAGAAGGCTGGAAGAGAATGAAAGAGTATCAAATATTCTCATCTAGTTCCATGTCTGAAGGAACTCAAGGAGCCTCTGAACAGTTGTTGTTTTTAAAAAAAAAGCAAAATTACTGTTTACCTGAGCAAGGAAAGCCAAAAAAATCTATCTTGGTTCTTGGGATGTACCTTGCCAATCCACAGATACCTTATTGCTTAACCTTCCACTTCCAACCATAGAATCTTAAATGACTGCTGTATATACCCACCTCTACAAATCTCCCAATCAACAGAAAACTCAGTGTAACTCTGCAGAAGCAACATCAGCAGTCGACTTGGGGGCTATAAGGTTGGAGAGTTGAGTTTGTACAGCACAGATGATGTGGGATGGTCCACTGACCAACATTGATCAGACGATGTAATGGTGCATACTAGTAATAATATGTATCCAGCCATCCAGACTTAAACCAATAAATGTATTTGAAGTGTAGCTCAATAAATGCTTATTTGTATCTAACTGCTGTGAGACTGAACTAGTCACAAATGATTTGTTTTGCTTTTACTAACTCATTCAATTTATTTTGAAATTATTGTTTACTATTGTACATTGTAACTGTTGACTGTTTCATTGGCTCATAATCCTGTGATTGTGTTTGTCACTTACAGTTGGAAAGCCACCGGATTTATTTTTTTTAAAGAATTTTATTTCTTTTTAAAATCTTAAAAAAAAGTTTTTTTTTAATGTAGAAAACATTCTACAGTTTTATCCTACAGTCAAGTGCTGTTTGTTAAATCCCTTCTAGATATTGTTGCTTCTGTACAGGTTGAATGCAAAAGGAGAAAAATATATCCATGTTTTATCTTTTTTATTTCCAGTAAGGCTATGTGTACCTGGAGTTTTTGCCAAAATAGTGAAAGATGCATTGTAATGTCATGATGCAAAATCTATTATCCTTACATGATAATAGAAAAGGAGCAAAATTTGTAGATTTTGTCATTTCCTTCTTCCCTGCCAACACTGCAGACATCCCACACATATTTTGTAAACTGCCCAGAGCTACTCTGTTGAGATGGATGGTGTAAAAATAGGAATGGAGGGATGGAGGGACAGGGAGGGATGGAGAGGGCATATATGAGTATAGGTGTGTTCATCTGTTTATCTATGGTAGTAACTTAGCAAACTTAGCAACATTAAGATGTGTTGCCTTCAATTCACAAAATTATGACTGAAGAATTCTAGGAGGTGAAGTCCCCACACCTTAAAGTTGCCAAAGTTGAGAAACACTACTTTATGGGATAGGTAACACAATAGTATGATATTTTCTTGACTCTTGGAAGAGTCCTTATCCTTCTTGAAAAAAAGAAAGAAATGTGACATACCTCAAAGAACACCCATTATTTGAATGATTCAGCATATAAACAGGTCCCATTGGCACAGTTAAAAATGTAGCCTCTAATTTTGGGGAGGTGGGATGCTGACAGCAGTAACCTCGGCTGGTATATTGTAGCTTCGGAAGAGGACTAGAAGAGGGACATGGGGCATGGAATGACGCTGGCTTGTCTTACACTTTACATTGCAGTACATCCAAGAATATTCAAGTGGGCAGTGGTGAAATCCATTTTTTTTTACTACTGGTTCTGTGGATGTGGCTTGGTGGATGTGGTGTGGCTTGGTGAGCATGGCATGGGAAGGATATTGCAAAATTCCCATTCCATCCCCACTCCTGGGGGGAAGGATATTGCAAAATCTCCATTCCCACCCCACTCTGGGGCCAGCCAGAGATGGTATTTGCCAGTTCTCCAAACTGCTCAAAATTTCCGCTACTGATTCTCCGAACTACTCAAAATTTCTGCTACTGGTTCTCCAGAATCTGTCAGAACCTGCTAGATTTTACCCCTGATTCTTGCTCTCTCTAGTCTGGTTGCACTAGAAGAGCCCCAAATATCCCTTCTAACTCTACATTTCTATGATAAGGAATTTGGAAAGACTCATGATCAAAACCTCCTGTTCCCCAGCTGGTATTTTATCTGAGTACAGAAGAAAATAGAATAATTTTAACATCTGGTAAGAAGTTACTTAGGTGTGCTTCCTCCTGAGAGCACTGTTTTATCTTGGCACACCTGACCTTGGAAATGTTTAGCGTGTCTTATCAAGAAAAATATCCCATTTTCCTGCAGGATCAGACTTATTCAGCTCTACAGGTTTTCCATTTAAAAGGAGAAAGAGAAATTAAACAGAAAGCAAGAGAAAGAGAAGACTCAAAAAGGAACAGAAAGGTTTAATTACATTTCCAGTTGGGTTAATATCTTTTTAAAGGTGATGCATAAGAAAACAAGGTCCAGGAATCCAACTTGGAAAAAGATGTTTTAAACAAAAAAACTCCTTTTCCTGTTTTCACTACTTGTACTTTGACCTTTGGGATTGTCAGCTGATTTATCAAAAGTACTAGATGGTTTTTTCCCCCCCACATCAGTAGGTACATTCTGAGAAAAAATAATAATAATACCTTTCTAAAAACAATCATGAAGCGTGCGAAATAAATAAATCATTGTCTTTCAAAAACCCTGCCCCATGTTGGCAAGCCCAAATTAATCATAAAAGCAATTGGATGCAATTGGTACTTTTGTTGCATGGCTAATAATCTTCAATGGCAAGTCGGAACATTGGCAGATGAAGATAGAGTCTATTTAACTTTTCATTGTTTCTGAGGGTTGTAGTGTTCTTTTGACTTCCAAAAGAAAAATCCATCAATTCTGGGAGACTTGTATCCTAACCATTAAAAAAAAATAATAGTGAAGTAGAACCTGGTGTAGATTGTTCCATTGGGGCGAATAAGGTCAAGTGGAAAGAATCAGGACCATTGGTAAGATTACAGCATAGAAGATTTGCTCATGCCTCTACGTAAGAATCTAGTTAACAAAAGTTCAACACTAAATTGGCACCAGATAACAGTCTGTGGAATTCAGGAAAAAGTTGAACTTGGAGCACTTGTGGGAATGCAACAATTCTAAGCTTCTGTTGCACTTAAATCTCCCATTCTCTGGTCAGCCCATTCTTCTACAAATATGGCTGATCAGTTTTTGGAAGTTGCAATCTTGTGTCCACTAACTGTCAGGGTTCCGACGGATGGTCTAATTAAATCATGAGCCTTGAGTCAAGCTTCAAAAGAAATCCAGTTATTTATTAGGAGCTTCATGTTGGCACATCCCAACTCTGACCCCATGTAATTTATGCCTGACTCATGACCCTGTTTCCCCCCTCCCCCACAGGATGTGTCATCAGTCACATTCGCCAACAGAGCAATTTCGCAGGTTGTAGAGATCACTCTCCTCTGGCTGCTGTGGGTTACCCTGGGAAACAGCCTTGAGAGAGATATGTCTGGAATGTGCTTCTGTTTTTGGCTGCCATCCTACTTCATCAGTTTCCCATCCCCCTTTCCTATGGCAATTTGAGAGCAGGCCAGGGATGCTTTACGAGTTGACACTAACAGTAACTTGTGTCCATTAACATTGGCATTTAGTAAGACCAGTGTCAACTCGCGAAGCTTTCCTGACCTGCTCCTGAGTTGCCATAGGCAGGGGGATGGGAATGGTGCCTTGCAGCTGCACCAAGGAATTCACACCTCAGTAAAAACAAGACGCAGCCTGGCCAGCCAAAGTCAAGGTCATCTCCAAGGAAACCCACAACAGCTGGAGGGAGTGATTTCTATGACCCGCGAAATTGCTTCGTTGCGGAATGTGATTGGTGACACACTCTGGAGAGGAGGGAGAAACAGGGTCAGAGGCAAGGTGCGAATTGGGTGAAGCCAGAGTTGGCTTCACCTAGGTACTGCCGACATGGTACTCCTAATAAACAATTGGATTATTCTTTTGCTAAATGGCTTGAGACTCTTAATTTTATTAGGGCATTGATTGTAATCCTGACATCCAGTTTAGCAAAGATGCAGCTCAGCCGTCATGTCTCATGTGAATGACTCATTCTATCTCAAGCAGTTTCTTTCCAAAGCAGCCGATGAGTTTTCTTTTCTTTTCAGGGATGTATGCTTTTTTATTCTGTTTGTACGAATGCCAGTTGTGGGGGTCAAGTGTTTCAGCCATTCATATTTTTATGGCATCCAAATAAGCTGGGTCTTAGAACTTATAATATATAATGAGAGCTGACATTTTCCAGAAGGATGAATATAAAACCAGTGTTTTATCATGGATCAAAAACCTGTGAAAAGTGTTAGGCTCCAGAAACCATGAAAGAAAACACTGAGTTCCTTCTTAGACGTTTCCTTTATTGTTGCTCACTTATAGACAGAATCTTGCCAAAGTACAGGAAACTGCTTGCATCACTAAAGGTACACTTGGAGAACTCCATGGGAGGAGCTGTGTTGATCTTCTTTTTCCCAACCAAACTATCTAAAATTCATTGTCCCTTGGTCCTCTGAAATGCAGCCTTAGCCTTCTGAGAATGCAGACTTACCTCACCGGCGGTTCACTGCCTCCTGCGCCGCGTGGGCGCACCTCATGCGCGCGTGCATGCGCAGTAGAAACCCCCCCAAAAAATTCCCAAAAAAAGGACTGAAAACAAGACGGTGATGCATGCGCAGTGCCGGAAACTTGGCCAAAAAAAAATCCCTCCCCCCAAAAAGAAAATCCCCAAAAAAGATGGCGGCGCCCATGGAGCAGCAGAACCAGCTCCGTGACATCACCAGCCGCCTACTACCTACTCAGTAGAACCGGTCTGAACCGGTAGGAACCCACCTCTGATCCAGACTATATTCCACCACAAAAAGACCAGGATACAGCTTTCAAAGACATGAACTCAATAAAATAGTCTTCACCCTACTGGTGCCCTTCAGATATATATATATATTGGGATCCCTTTGGTTCAAACTGGCTAAGAAATCTGGTTGGATTTCTTGCTAGTTTACCGCTGGATAGCAATGGGCATAAATATTGGTTGTTACATTTTTTTTCTCCCCAAGTGATTTCACATAGCTTGGGAGGTGAAAAGTTGTGAAAAAGAAGAATGAGCTAAAAAAAAAAAACAGCCTCCATTAAGCTGTTAAAAACAAATACTGGATATTTATTTATTTATTTTGTCAAACACGTACTAGATAACATAGGCATGATGGTGCGCTTATGCATGCCCCATATGGGGGGGGGGAAGTTTGAAATGTCCAGTAACATGTGTTGTTTTCACAAATGGAGGCAAATAGACATGTCCCAGGATAATGTTGCGAGATCCAAGTTGGGTCAGTCATTGGTACCATAGATTTAGTCTTCTGAGCTTTCGGATTCATATTGGAGCCCATCCTCAAGGAATGTGTGTTTTGGACTATTCTATACATTGTATTTATGTGGTGCCTTCCAATTGGTTGCTGTTCTGTTGTTTTCCTTCCTTCCTTCATGAATGAGTCTATTGTAGCTCTTCCTATCAGCAAAAAGTCAGAAGCACGAATGGTGGTGCAGAGAAACATTGGAAACATTATTGTGACTCTTGACTCTTGATGTCTGATCTATGCTCTCTTTAAAATCCACACCTGGAGCTTTGAGATGGTTTATCTTACCTGTGGGTTTGTTCTTCTGCCTGGTGTAGACTGTTCAACATTTGTCGAATTAGGGAGTGGATGGGGTTAATCTAAGACGTGAAATGACTGACTGTGACATGGCAAAGGAGAAAAATATAAATGCTGGGGAGGAAAAGGGAGATTGCGCAATCACAGAGCATGATTGAACCTCTCAAGATCTGAATCTGACTTGTCCTCCAAAAGAGACATTTTCCAACGCACATTGGGGCTATTCACTTCTATTCACATAGCTCTGCACTGCTTTCTCTCCTCCCACTCCTCTGATCTCCTGCCAGGCAGACTTGCACACTAATAATAAGAACGCTGAAAGTTTCCCAATATGCTTGTAGCTTGCAGTCTGCCAAAACGTCTTGAGAAGCAAGGGCCTGCCCTGGTAAGATATGTACTAATTGTCAAATTCCTTCTCCCATAGTGGCAGGAACCTGTTATTTAAGAATTAAAGAGAGGGAAAAAACAAAAATCCTTTTAGGATACTTATTCACTCTCATAATGCAACACTTACATATTTTACTATGCTTTGTTCATATCCTCTGAAAACCAAATGTATATGAAGTGCTGTCCATCCATCATCTCATCTCATCTCATCTCATCTCATCTCCTATCTATCTATCTATCTATCTATCTATCTATCTATCTATCTATCTATCTATCTATC
>JANHFT010008996.1:156574-168975 GCA_032467955.1 Pseudoxenodon macrops
CAAAATCTCCATTCCCACCCCACTCTGGGGCCAGCCAGAGATGGTATTTGCCAGTTCTCCAAACTACTCAAAATTTCCACTACCGGATCTCCAGAACCAAGCAGAACCTGCTGGATTTCACCCGTGCAAGTGAGTGTTTGATGATTGGTCCCACCTACTACTACAAACCTTTGTAGAACAGCCAAGCTCCCACAATGCCACCAATATTTTGAGAGTTGTGACAATATGATTTCTGAATGTGAAACATGGCCACTGCTGTTCTATTGAAAAGTAGACCCCCCAAAAAAATCCAATTCCCATTCCTCACCCTTACAGAGCTCCAGTACAGAGTCATTGCCTTTATAGTAAATAAAATAATAAAGATACTCACTATCTTTGGTTTCTTTCATCAAAGTTGTCTTCTAGCAGCATTAAATCCTGGTTTTAAAAATCTGACCTGCTATAAGAAACAGGCCATATACAAGAAGGGTTTTGCAAATATTTATAGGAATGTGCATTTTCTATTCACACTATTGAAGGTTTTTTTTTTCTAATAACAGTCTTTTGGGACAGAAACGATCACTATTCTATTATTATGATGGTGATCTTCATCATCACACAATAATTTTAACTTTGCATCAAGCCATCTGTCATTTTATAATCTTTTATCCATCTCCCAAAGAAGACAACTGTGCTTGAGAGTTAATCGTCTGTATTATTTTATAGAAAAGAACATTAACCTAACGTTGCTTCTGTCTTTTCATTTCATTCTGTATTCTTGAAAAAACACACATTCTGCAATTTTAATATTCATAGAAACTGTAATTAAATACAAATCAAGGGATTGGCCACTTCTATAGCTTATAATATTCTAAATTATATTTCCTATTCTAATTTCCCATTTTATGTTTTTCTATTTAGTTTATTTTATCATTTTCACCAATTCAGATTTTATATCCTTTTTAACATGAAATATAATAAACTAATTGTTTGAAATCAATGTAAAATGTATATGTAAAGGAATGAAAGGGAGAAAGGAAAGGGAAAGGGAGAATGTGTGAGTGAACAACTGAATGAATAGCAGGCAACAGCTGGAATTTAATTTAATAAGTGAATGTACAGAATGGAGAACTGACTAGGGGAAGTGAATTACTGACTTTTCATCACTGCAGTAGTGTTTATATCCAACTCTCCTGATGAGGAGAAGTGAAAATCCTTCTGATTAAATAAATTTTAGGAGTCCTGGAGGGGAAACTATTTAAATCAGGTCTGCTCTATTTCTGGATATTATATGCAAAGTCTTCCAATTCTTTTGGCACTTCAGTGTGAGGTTAATTTAGTGAGGTAACTAAGTAGTGAGAAAAATAATATTGCTTTTCTTTTCAAAATAAAACAAAGCACTTCTTACCTCCTATGATGAAGGGCCTGGGTCTATTAATATATGAATAGTAATTACATATGCTAGTAATTAGTGTATCAAAGTAGTCATTAGTATACAAATTTGTTACATAGTATGTCTTTTATTCCTTAACAATAATGTCTGTATTGAGAAGACTATGCACTCAATGGGGAAGAAGTATTAGATTCCCATAATATCCCTCATTGTGTGAAATTAAAATGGCAGTTTCTTAAGTACCCCATGCTAAGCTATTATGAGAACTAGTGTAGACATTTCATAGGTTCTTCCATCAATATAATCTGTAAGGGAAGATCAGTTTTCCTAACAATAGCTTGTCTTCCACAACTTAAACTTTCCTGGGAAGTTGAAATATTGTTATTACACTTTGTCTACCCAATGTTTTGGGGGTTGAAAGCCATGCTTGCCCTTTATTTTTAATGTTTAAGATGAAATTAATGAAATATCATTTGTGCCCTTAGTTGCACATATTCAATAGTTTACACTTTCAATGATATCAATGTATTAGAAATTATAATTTGAAGGCAACTTTAGAGAATGCACAGTTCTTGAGCCCTGGCTGAAAACTTTTTAAGTATTGTGTGAACCCTTATTTGATTTGACTTAGTGCCCTGAAGTCAAATCTCACACAGCTGGTCAAAATCAGAGAAGCAAAACCTGGATAGATTTCAGTGAGGTCCCTTTAATGGTAGTTCTGGAAACTGCAAGAGGAATGTCTCATCCTTATCTATAGTGGGTTAATTAAGATGGAGTCTCCTAAAATGGTTTGAAATGTTTCCTTCTGTTTTCTTGCCACCTGGACTGAATTGCCTTTTCTAAAATCAGCTATTTTCTTCATGACTAACTTCCCTTCCATCACTTTCCCATCCCCATCATAATATCTCACTCATCTTAACTTAAGTCAATACAACATCAATATATGAACGAAGCTGCTGTTCAATGGTTAGATGACCTAGACATTGGCATTTGAACATGGATCTTTTTAACATTTGTATTTTATTGTTTCTACTAATCTAGATGAAATGTTGATATATATATATTGCTAGTCCGCGAACAATATGCCATATGCTAAATAAATAATAAATAACATCAATAAGGAAGAGAAATTAGTTTATTCATAAGCTATTACCACATTTAAAGGTTCAACAAATACACAGTGAAGACTTGATAATGCAACATTTTTTTCATAGTACGGTTGCTTTCTATAGACAGCAACTGAAAAGGTCAGCAGACCTAACCACCAAGTCTGGTGAGATGAGTGTGGGCCATTCCACAAGGTGAGCTATCTGTGATGTGCAGGGATTCTGTTGCTGTGGCAGGCAAGTCGATGTTTCTCAGCCAACACATTCATGTCA
This sequence comes from Pseudoxenodon macrops, assembly GCA_032467955.1. Taxonomy (NCBI): domain Eukaryota; kingdom Metazoa; phylum Chordata; class Lepidosauria; order Squamata; family Pseudoxenodontidae; genus Pseudoxenodon; species Pseudoxenodon macrops. The sequence continues at coordinate 159,326 of JANHFT010008996.1, forward strand.
AGAGTTCCTGGTAGTGGAAAATTCTGAATGAGTGCAGCAGAGTGCGTGTGCGTTATTCTCCTAAAGGAACAGAAATGCCAGTGAACATAGGAATAACATGGAAAGATTCATACATTTCCTTCATTAAGACATCTGCGTGATTCTCTATTCTTACATATACTTTTGTATTCAACAATCCTTACTGTATTTTTTTCTGGATTTAGCTTTCCCAGATGTCTACGCTTTTTTAATGCAATTTTTCCAAATGCACACATTTTCTGGATAGGATTTCTAAACCAAAGAACATTGTGAGAAAAACATAAGTGGATGCTGTGAATTATGTACCCTATCCCTGCTGCGGGAGAATTAGGTTTGGCGAGGAGACCATTTGTTCATCCCTAGAGGGCACTCGTTATTTCAGTATGATTACCATGAGATACAAGACTTCCAGGTTCATATAGATACCATTTGTGTGATTAAACGTTGGTCCCAGTAAAAATAACCTATGATCCAATGCTCCCTGCTTTTAGGGGTATATGTGTATGGATGCAGCTTCCACACGTTAGGGGATATAGGATGACTTCTCAGGTTACATTAGAAATCTTTGCAATTTTAGTTTGGAGATACCTCTTATAAAGTCAAAGTACTTTATTTCTTTTACATTTTATAAAAAGGCAAAAGGTTCTTTTCTTTCTTCCATTCTTGCGAAGCCAGAATATTTACAGAATCAGTATTCTTTGTTATGATTTCATTTCACAGTAGTAAAGGAGTTGGAACTGTATTCAGTCAACAGTTAAGCTCCTTTGCTGGCATTTCAGTGTTTGTATAAGCTGCATGTTCCCATGCAAATCCATTCGAGGGCACATTTAGACCTCACAACTGTAAACCAACAGAATTCTACTGGGGCAAAACTAGAATTTATTACAATATTACTGAGAGCACAGTTCATAAGTTGGTCTATCACAGAAACCTGCCTGGATTTAATTTAGAAAAATTAAAATATTTAGCGCACGACGATCCCAAAAGAGAATCTCATTGGAGCTGTGATGATGATGATTTGAATTTTAAAATAAGAAACAAGTTATTTTCAGCAATAAGCAGTCTTGAATCTGAAACCGGCACAATCTAATCTTGGATGTTGGGGGTGGGGGATTGTGGAATTCTGTGACTTTGTTTCTGACCATTTGAAATACCTAAAAATTCCCATTCGGTTTGTATTTCCCCAATCAACAGCATGATGCGGTAGCTAAGGAAAGCATATGGCCCTAGATATGCAGTCCAGATGTTAGTTGCCTCTACTGTATCCTGAACAGCGTGCCTAGCAGTGCAGAGGGAAAGATGGTGAAATAGTTAAATAAAGAACATGCACATTCCATTATTCCCACCCATTTGCTGAAATTTAAGAGTTCCAGATTGTGATATCTCCGGTTCTGTCATATTGAATTTCTGCAAAATAGTAGCAGCATGAAATGCAGTGTACATGGGGGGAAAACATAAAAAAAACAGAATCCTCAGAAGAGTTTAAGAAAAAAACTGCAAACATAGCCCTGATCTTTTTTATCTATCTATCTATCTATCTATCTATCTATCTATCTATCTATCTATCTATCTATCTATCTATCTATCTATCTATCTCCATCCTTCCATCCATCCATCCATCCATCCATCTATCTATCATCTATCTATCTATCAAATGTAGGTACCATACATGTCACTCGGTTACTTATTTATTAAACAAATTTATATAGTTGCCAATTCACACATGATAACTTGGGTGGTTTATAACATTAAACTCTAAACTTCCTATCCCCCCAATGTCCTAAAGTAAAATGTAATGCGTAGAACATGCTCCTTGAATCAGTGTGAAGATCTTTTTACAATGCTGAGATTATGTTGCAAGTTGTGTTTACAGGAAGAGTTAAATAAAACCTTGTGAAACAAGGAAAGGATTATTTTAATGCAGACATTAAAATGTGGACATCAATTTTTAATGGGGGAGCTCGCAAAGATATTTACCTCCTAGGAAAATCCCCATTGTAACAATGAGCAACCTTTGGAAAGTGTGAGACTTCCTTTAATTACCAATCAGTAACTGGCCTTTAGGCAAACTCAGCTTTGGATCAAGCATAACTAAAATGGTATCTGCCACTTGTCCAAAACAAACATGTTAGCATGTTAGCACATTTGTTACTCATCAGGCTTAACATGGTCATTCATGCTAAGTGAGATGTAACTTCTTCTAGGCAACTGTATCCATGGAGATGTTCTATATGAAAGTATTAGAACAACTGGGTTTGTAATTGAAGTGAATATCATCACACACAAACCTAAGAATTCTCACCAAGGCTAAGTTATGTCACAAATCTCATTGTTGCATCAGCTTCTATAAGGTATTAAAGTTTTTTTTAAAGTTTCAGGGGGCCCTCATCAATCTCTATTGCAAATCTAAATATCTGAATGTTACAGAATCATGTGAAACAAGAAGAGTAAAATTTATTAAAATTTATTAATTTTAAAGAGCATGGTTTTCAGTCAATGGAAAAACCATGAGCTCTTGATTGGTAAAATTGAAATTCTCAGTTTTTCCTTTCCTGTGGAAAAAAGGTGATGTAAAACATGAAATATGATGTAAGACAAAATTTTGAGTTTCTTGTGCATGTGTATATACATACATATATTTATATGAAGGCAGGATAAGAAGCAATGGATGGAAACCACCAAGGAGGAATCAAGGAGAAAACCAACCTAGAAGGAGAAATTTCCTGATAGTGAAAACAAGTAATCAATGGAACCACTTGCTTTCAAAAATCATGGATGCGTCATCATTGGGTTTTTTAAAGAGGAGATTGGACAATCATTTATCTGAAATGGTGTAGAGCAGGGGTGGCCTAAACCCCTGGTGGCCCGCATCATGCGCAGGCCACTCCCACCCCGGCTCCACAAAGGCAAAAAATATGTCATAATATGTCATGCAACATCATGTGACACAATTGAGTCTGACACACATATAGGGTCTCCTGCTTGAGCAGAAGATTGGACTGGAAGGCCTCCAAGGTCCTTTCCAACTCTATTATTCTGTTATAACACATACAAACACATAAACCCATATCATGTAAAAATTCCAGTTAAAACTGGAATCTCCTTGCATAAAGATTTGAAGTAGAACTAGACAATCATAAGACAAAGTATGAAAGGATGCATAACTGCCTAGCAAACCCTACAATAGACTCGTCAAACAGAATAATTTGCTTCCTCTGAGTTGATGGGTTTCTCTGTTACACACCAAGGTGCATCTTAGTAACAGTTTTTGATGTACAGATGTATAGAAAACAACAAAAATGTACGTTTCAAAAACTTGATCTTTATAGGGATCCCAAAAGAGCTTTATGGGAATTTTGCTACTGAACTGGACATTACAACACTAACATTAGAGAGCTGTTGCTGGGATGAAAAATGGCTGTGATTCAGCAAGGGTGAATGCAAATATTTACTCATCTGAGACAATTGTGAAGGTCACCTTTGGTCAAGGTGAAATTGGTTTGCTAAAGCCTCCTGGTCAACCAAAGAGAATGCTTAATTCATTTAAGCCTCTAGGATTAACCCCTTTCACACATAAAAATAAAATCCAACTAAAGCAAGTTACCTTCTCAGGGCAGCTCTTCAAATAAGCAAGCGCCTTTGTTACACTGGCAATAAAAACTGAGAGGTACATTCCAGGCGTAGGGAATGCGTAGAATTTACTATTATTCAATTTGCAGCTGAGTAACAAAAGGAATGGCAAGATGGGCACCAGGAGGTAGGGCAAATAATTAGAAGCCCCAGAGATTGACTTCCTGCATTTTTACAAAAATCTTTTATCCATGTTATTTTTCAGTATGATTGGAAATGACTCTCCTATTACCTTTGTAAGCTGGAATAAAATGATTTGAATTTATTTTGCTTCCCCTTTAATAGAGACGCCATAAATATAGATATCCTCCCATCCCTCCCTACCTTCCCCCAACACTTTAGTAACAATCCATGCAGTTCTGATATCCTCAATTCAGCTGCAGACAATACCCTCTATCAACAACATGCTTTTTTTAAATGACGCTTTGAGGCAGATAAACAAAAATAAGTAGGGCACTTTGCCAGTTAAAAAACAACTACTACAATCCAGAACATCACAGGGGCGCTTGCTTCATTCTGTGCTTTCTTTTATTGACCCTATGATCTAAAAATCAATTTCTGCCCAAATGGCAGCTATTTGTTTATACTTTTGGTTGGTTTTTGTTCTGATCTTAGATGAACCATTTAGCTGGTAAGGCACCCAAGGTGTTGCATAAAGTGCTTAAAATGACATGTTGTCCTGGATTCTTTGCCCCCTTTGAAATTGGACAATGTAACTTTGAAGCAACAAACAATCAAATATTCACTATGGCCTATGAATCCGTTAGCTCTTTGAGATAGTCTAGACCAAGCTCACGTCATCACAGTGGCATCACATGACATATCGGGACTTTTTCCTCTTTTCTAAACCGAGTGTGGGTGTGGCCAGCATGTGATGCATCCGGTCTGTGGCCTGGGAATTTGACAGCCCTGGTCTAGACAAAAAGTGCCACAATGAATGCCAACTCCTTCCCTATTGTAAGGTTATATTAACAGAGTCTGAAAGCATTGTTCTCTTCTCTCTCTCTCTCTCTCTCTCTCTCTCTCTCTTTTCCTCTCTGGGAAACTAGGGAGGGTCCCTTCTGATAGATTTCCCACACTCGCCCTCCTTAGGTGGGTGAAGACATTTTTTGCTTGATGTTTTCCCATCTGTGGCTTTCCCTCCTGTCTCCTAGGTTCATCCCCCCATATTATTAGAGAATCACACATAAATTGATGCAATGAGTCAAATGTATCCACATCAACACAGTGTTTCTTATTTTGCATACTGTCCCTGACCAAATGACCATTTCCCCTTCTCACACAGACATTGAACATTGCTACCTAAGTAACTGAACATTTTTTGCTTCGTGTTCCTCCTTCAGGTACAAATATTGCATACACGGGAGGTGCGGGAGGCATTAATCATGTCTTTTTTTAGATTATTAGTTTTCAATGGCCAGCTCAACATCACTCAGGTCTAAGCACCCCATGGACCAGATCCAGGCCCCGGGCGTTGAGTTTGACACCCCTGGTATAGATGATTACAAAGAAGTGCTAAATTCTTGTGTTAGTTAAATTCTGTCTTGGCTCTCTATACAAACCAAGAAGCAATCAGCATTGGCTTCACAACTGATTTAGAGGAGTCATATGACCACCCATTTCATATGTGTGACTCTGGGCAGCTCATTATAAATTTTATAAAAGCACAACAGTAAAATTTTATAGACTTTATCTGGAACTTATTTATACACACAGGTATCACATATAATGGGATTTCTCTACTTGCATTGCTTCCATTGTGCGATTTCAGTCTAAGCTTTTCATGTCTTTACTAGAGTGTGGCTAAACTATTCTAGAACCAGCTTTTTTTCTGGTGTCTCTCCATGAATAGCATGAAGACTCTTAATGGAAAATGTGTCGAATTTTCATATTAGTGTAATATGTGGAAGAAGATATGGGCTTAGTGTACTATAGAGCCCTGCTTTTTTAGGCCTGTGTTGCATTCATTTACTAATCTGAACTAACTAATGAATGAATGAATTCAGCAACAACAACCCTGATATTTCTCAAAAAAGTTTTTTTCCCCTTTTGCATTTTTTTTTGCCATTTCTAAATGGTTGAAGAATTTATCTTCGTTTTCATCTTCCTTTTTGTTTGTTTGTATTCCACCTTTATTATTTTTACAAATAACTCAAGGTGACGGAGTTATCCAACACATTTTCCTCTTATTTTTCCCACAACAACAACCCTGTAAGGTGCATTGAGCTGAGAGAGAATGCATCGTAAATTCGCACAACCACTACCACTACCAACACACACACACGCACACACATTTTATCATCTGCAAATAATAGTTCAAGAGACTGTTGGGCATTGGTCTGCCCAAAATAACAACCTTCTGTACAGTTTAAAAGTTAAGCTCAATGGATGGTGAAAGCACCTTCATTATGATGATTTCACAGACATGGAATGATGTTCCCAACTCATTAATGTTAATGCAAATGTTAAAACATTAAAAACGAAAGCAAGAATGATTAACGTGGAACAAACATGTGTCAGAGACAGAATGATTTATACAGCTTTTTCCAAGTAATTATCCACTATTAAAATCTTTCAGATCCTATGGAAACCACTAAAGAAATAGAGAGAAAATTAGCAAAGAACATTCAACATTCAAAGTCATTCAACTTATAGCATAATATTACTATAAATCTATTTTACTAAGTTTTGTAATAAGAAAACCTTGGTTCATGCATTAATTATTGGTAAAATCTAATCCTAACAGTCACCAAACCAGGGGTTAGTTCTAACTTACCTCACCGGTGGTTCGCTGCCTCCTGTGCCGCGTGGGCGCACCTCACGTGTGGGCACGTCTCACGTGTGCAGTAGAAAAAAGCCCTGAAAAATCTCCAACCCAAAAAGGCCGAAAACAAGATGGTGACGCATGCGCAGTGCCAGAAACTCGGCTTCTGCGCATGCGCAGAAGGAAAAAAACTGATTTTTTGTTTATATCCCCCCCCAAAAAAAGGCCAAAAACAAGATGATGCATGCGCAGTGCCGGAAAGTTGGCTTTTGCGCATGCGCAGAAGAAAAAAATCCCCCCAACATTTTTTGTCCCAAAAAAAAATTCGAAAAAAAAGATGGCTGCGCCCATGGAGCAGCAGAACTGGCTCTGTGACATCATCAGCATCCTACTACCTACTTGGTAGAACCGGTCCGAACCGGTAGGAACCCACCTCTGCACCAAACCCTTCTTTTTATATGAAAAGTGCTGAAAAAAGTGAACCACTTTTAAAAGCACATGATCTGGATCTCTGTGCTGAAATCCCGGACACACTTTCAGAAGATTCAGATTTGCTTTGGTCTACTCTGAAAAAGCCTCAATTCATTTCAAACATCTCCCAGATCAGTGTAATTGGGTTGGGAATTTGGCTGAATCAAACCATATTCTCAGTTTTATTATTCCAATTCTGCCTCCAGCAGTTCGACATGACTATAATATACGAAAACCCTGAGAGTGTTTTCTTTTCTTACGTTCTTTGTCAAGAGGGAACCTGTAGTTCTAATCATTATTTTATGATACTTACATTGCTTCACGTTGCCTGGCTTTTCCTTCTCAATTACAAAGGGCATGTAGATGGCAATAACTCACTTCAAAAGTGGGATTTAAAAGCTGCTAAAAACAAGTGAGAGGCTGATTCACACAATCATCCAGGCATTATTGTCATCTTTGTCCCATCAAAGGACTGCAAATTCTATGGTAATGAAATTTAAGATAAGCTACATTTCCAATTCCTGCCAACCCTCCTTCATCCAAGAGAATAGAAAACTTTCCAGAGATTAACTTCTCTTAAAATCAGTGACTTCTGAAATAAATAATAAATCATTCTTATGATTTATTACTTGTGTGCTCCTTTTAGCTATTAAAATATCAACTGGTTTCACTTGTAAATCTTGTACTGTATTAACATCTTTGTCAGTAATATTCTTGTATCCTGTCAGTTTTAAATCCATATCCAAACAGCCTGATTCTCAGTAGTATCTTCTTCTTTTCAATCTATTTTTATGATAATGGACAATCTGAAAAGAAAGTTCTGAGTACATTGTTGTCAATTATCCTTGAATTCTTCCACAGTTAAAAATACTTTCCTCTGTATCAGTGGTTTTCTCCTTTCATTATAATATTAGATTCTTTCTGTTTGCCTTTAGTAACCAGCCTTCAAAGTCTCCTCTTACCCTGTTATTCTCTAATCCAAAACCTTTTCCCAGCAAAAGATTTATTACACTTACATTCAAAATCTTCATATATTTTTAATAGGATTTTAAACAAACCACAGGAAGTGTTCTTATAATTATTTCATAATCTTATTTCCAGTCAATCTTGCCCTCTAGTCCATTTTGAAACTTCCAAAATCAACATTCTCATCACCCTTTTGCTGCTTATTTCCAAATAACATTTTTTTCTTTAAGTTCTTAAACTTACATGCAACTCTCAACTGAGAGTTGAAGGAAAATCACCCAGTGTAATAAAATGTGTGGTCCTGAAAGTTCTTAATATCTAAAAAGCAATTTACAAGCCATTTCCAGTGAAAGTGATTAAAAAAGGAAATGAACAGATCCAGGGTCTCTTTGAAGGCTCTGAACCATGGTTTGTACAAAGCTGATTCTCCTAGGTCCCAAAACTCCAAAAGCTGCCAAAGGCTGCTGTTTTGCAATCTTGTCCCTGGGAGCATCTGTATGAAGTACGATGGGTGATTCCAGGTTCTCTCCTTAATCCAGAGAGGAGGTTCAGATAGCCAATTCATTCGCCAGGTCCTCTTTCTGCCATGATCGTTGGTCCTAATCAAAATATGGAGCCATATTCAATTCCCTGGAAGTCCAGCAATAATGTATTTGAATGAGATGTCAAATAAGAGCAAATTAATATCACCCTTTTCATTAAAAAGTGCATTTTATTAGACTCATTGCTTCTCTTCCATTCTCCTTGTGTAAAGAAAGTAAGACAAACATTTGTCTCCAAGAAATCTCATTGTTGCCCATTCAACAGTGAGAAAGTAAGATAATTGAAGTGTCTTGCAAATGAACTGTGGTTTTTTTTTACAGTCAAAGCAGAGTTAGCATCAGTGTATAGAGAACGCTGTACATTTACAAGGCAAGGAATAACAATGATTCAGAAGTGTACTATACAGCATTTCTGACTCCAAATGGAAAACATGATGCTCACATAGCAAAGTTAATAATGCATATGCTTCAGTCCAACACACCCAGCATTAAGTTGGGAATTATTTCCTTAGACTGTAATAGAGACTACAAATATAGAGTTCACTTCTTCTGCCATGTGAGTACTAATTTGTGAGCTGAAGGAAAAAAACACAGAAGGCCAAGAAATCAAGGTTTTGTCTAGTTCATTAATACTAGTATAGCTAAGCCAAAACTCACTTTGTTCCTGCTCTGCTCGGACAAGCTGGCTTTTCCAGACAGAGGAGAGAGAGAAAAGAGCAGAATCTGTCAGACAGGGACCAGGCTTGGCATGCCAAGTCAAAGCCACAGTCCTTCCTGAGCCATTTTCTCAGCCATCTTCTCCATGCAAAATGGGTGGTGGTGGGGTATGTGAGTATATATCTTGGCTGTAATAATATTGGAAATACTGAGATGTAAGCAATAATGAAAAATTTAACTCTGATTCTTTTTGGTGATTCAGATAGTCTTCACTTACTGCCTGCTTTGTGCAGTGACTGTTAAAAAAACAACAACCACACACCTTACCAATGGTTCCAACAGCTCTTCCTCTAACTTTTTATAGTATTGGACCAGAGGTGGGTTCCTACCGGCTCGGACCGGTTCTACCGAGTAGGGAGTAGGCCGCTGGTGATGTCACTGAGCTGGTTCTATTGCTCCGTGGGCGACATGTTTTTTTCGGGAAATTTTTTTGGGGGAAAAGGAACCAAATTAATCGCCAAAACAGAACACTCCAACAAGAGAATAATTATGGAAGCCATCGAAATAGAGAAACACCCCCATAGCATGAACAAACGTGATGA
>JANHFT010008996.1:183853-199251 GCA_032467955.1 Pseudoxenodon macrops
TGCACACTGCTGGCTCATATTTAAATGGTTGTCCACTAGGACTCCAAGATCCCTCTTACAGTTACTACTATTGAGCAGGGTACCACATATACTGTATATATGTGTATATATAGGGGGTAGTGGTCATCTCCATTTCAAAGGCCATTGAGCCAGTGCTATCTCAAGACGTTTCCATGATCATGTGGCCAGCATGATATTATGGAGCATTATTCTAAGGCAGCAGATCTGACCTTTCTGGCTCTGTGAACTGGCAGTGGTGGTGGTGAGGGAATGGTTTTGGGTGCAGACACATTGCTTGCACAAATGCAGCTTCACATACATGCATGCTTGTACACTATTTGCGGACCAGGGGTTGGGGAGCTCTGTTTTAAGGTACTTGGGACACTGTAGTAATTCTTCACTGCTTCATTTTACTTACACAAAATTGTTGGGAAATACATGAGTCCGTTCCACACATAACCAGCCTCAAATTTCCCAGTGAATTTCAACATCAAGTGACAACTTGAACTCAGTTCTGTCTAAGCTTATTGATGCTCTAACCACCATGGTATGTGAACCACATTAGCTTGTATCCTTCTAAGTGGCCATGATGAGGGCTAACTTCTCTTCCTTTAGAGACCCATTGTTTGGACTAATAAATGAGCCAGCTCTTATGACTTGATATTCATTTGTATATCTGTCTGCTCCAAAAACACGAAGCTCTCAGAACTCTGATATAGCCTGGATTATAGTGGCAGATTTATTTACTTAGTAGAACCACAGTTTCCATACCCTGAACAATTATCTCTCTTTGTAATTCTCCAATGAAACAGTGAGTATAGAAGAATACAATTCAGAAGTGTCTTATACTAATGTACTGCTAATGTACAGAACAGTCGTGGTAGTAAGAACGTGTCTATGTAAACATTTGTTTTCTGCAACTCTTCAATTGAAACGGACAAAATCCTGTTTACCTGTTTGAGTATCCGCACAATAATTGCAAGAGGAGTACAACTAATCCGTATTTTGAACCATACGCAAGTGAAGCTCCAGTCCCCATATGGCTAAGAGCCACCCAGTTTTGGCAAAGATGCGGGATGTTTATTACAAAAAGTAGAAAAATACAGAATGCGCACTTATTGTAAAGGTCACTTGGAAGCCAAACTCCGAGCTGTTTTCATCAGTTTTCAACCTGTTGCAAAAGCAAACACAGCCAGCCAGTGTACGTTGATGGCACTCCATTTCCTTCTGTGGAGCTCCATATGATTATTGTGCCAAAGTAAATTTTAATCAAGGCTCTCAGCATGTCTTAATGTGACATATTGCATCAGCAGTAGGATGTGTCATGTTGGACCAGCGCCTCCCTCCCACTCTATGGGTAGAAGCGTATACAGTGAAACTTTATTCAGGAGAGACATCTACTGCTAAGTGTTCTTTCTTGTGCTGTAAGGAAAAGCCAACCAAATCAACACATCTAATTCAGCAAAGATCTTCTTCGAGAGAACTCAATGGAAACATTCCTTCGGTAATAACAAAAAGCCTTTTCTTACTGGCTGATGAATTCAAGTTGTTAAACAAGAACTTGCCTTATACAAGAGACTCCTGTGTTGTGGCAGAAGGTTAGTTTAACAATAAACATACAGAGGAATTTTTTTGGGGGGGGTTGTTTTACCATTAATATTATTCTTGTCTTTCATAAACCAATTAAACATATTGTATGTAAATTGTAGACAAACAGAAATGCCACTCACAATTGTGACCATAAGAATTTATTTATAGATCCTACTTGTTACTGTTTTGAGATGTTTGTTCCACTGAATGAATAGCAGGACAACATCAACAGGAGGAAAGTCTGACTAGCTTTTTAAAATGCATAAGGTCATTTAATTATTCACTTTGTCTTCATTTTCAAAGCAAAACAGATGTCTGCAGCATGTAGTAACATTATCCTGGATTGCCCATGTTATCACTGCTTATGAGTATGTGGGCCATTTTTCTTGGGAAAAGAAAGGTGTGAGTCTAGGAGACCTTATCCCATTTCAGAAGTAAGCATTCAACTCTCTTCTGCCCTTAATAGGGAAAGGGAAAAGTTTCTCCTGTCTAGTCCTGTATGACTCTAGGGAGTTGTACTCATTTCCATTTCTTAGCCAAGGGAGTCAGCATTATCCGAAGATGCTTCCATGGTCATGTGGCCAGCATGACTATATGCTAAGGTGCATGGAAAGCTGTTACCTTCCCAAAAAAGTGGAACATATTTAGCTATTTGCATGCTTTCGAACTGCTAGATTTGCAGGAATTGGGACAGGAACAAGAGCTCCCCCGGTCATGTGATACTTCAGTCTTGAACTGCCATCCTTCCAGTTGACAAGCCCAATGTCTTAACTGCTGGGCCAGTGCGCCTCCTTCCTGCCCTTAATATGCTAGTCTTAATATGCTATGTATTTGGATATCAATTTGCCAAAATTCCTGAAGCCTCTAGAGGGTGAAAAACGGCCCAGCGGGCAAACCAGAAGTCCCGTTGGATCATTTTTCACCCACTGGAGGCCTCAGGGAAGCCTGCTAAAACCTCATGAGGACAAAAAACAAAAAATGGTGGGGCGCATGCATGTGGAGGGATACATGCATGCACAGTGCAGTGTGCATGGGGGGTTGTGTGCTGGGATGCAGGCACGCGCTAGCATGTGCGCACTGCCATTTTTGACATGCAAGAAGAAAATGGTTCACCATCACTGCCCTATACCATTTCAGACAAATGGTTGTCCAATCTCTTCTTTGGATATCAATTTGCCAGGATGGCAATCTGCATGGTAACATATGTTTATTACATATAAAAAATAATATAATACTCTTTATAATACATTATGATACATATGTTATATTTAGCCCATATAAAATCACTACAGGATGAAGATGATTAGGATCCATAATTCACCTCGCTTAAGTCAATGTGGGTTGACAGATAGATGCATTTCAACTTCCTAGTTTAGGTCTGAAAGAATGATTGTCACTCACTCAATGTTGGTGCCTAAGGGAGCTCTAGAACCTCAGTTTCCCTGCTCCATTAACGCCTATGCCAACTGGTGCACACAGGCTCTCTCTTGCTTTCTTTCTAAATATTTTTTTTAGGATCATGTCAATGATCAGTGATAGGATGATATACCCTCAAATCCTAATGATCTTGTGCAATCAGGTTATATAAATATGTCCTACAGAATATAGTTGAGCTATAAGCAAAATGTTCCAAGCAGTAGGCTTTTTCTCTGCCAACAGCATCAGGATAAGACAATCCCTCCCTGCCTCTTGGCCTTTGATGGCAATCCTCCCCTTACTGAGCCTGTGTATAAAGCTCATTGAATTCATTTTAATTTAGGGGTCATATTTAAAATCTTTGACAGGATGGTAAACTTCTAAAAGCCATTAGCTTTTATTTCTACCATTCTCTAATTATCTGGAATACAGCTGTTGTATCTTTGGCAAATTTTTTAAATATGTCACGTCATTGGGAACTGGTTTGTGGTTGAAATAGGCGCCTTATAAAAGAGAAATCAAGTTCTCTGGATAATTCACTTTCCTTTTCAAAAAAAATAAAAATAATATGATGGTTTAAACCTTTAATGATCTATTTTTATAGCCAGCTTGGTTCCAGTTTACACATATGGTTCAGACTAGAATCCCACAGTATTAAATATAAAAATAAAACTTCCCTTTAGGGGAATCCACAATATATCATTGGGAGAGGGGGGAAATATAAAACCACTGCGTAGCTAAAATACATTAAATGGCTATGAATAGCCAATTACTATTTTTGCAGTCTTCTATCTACATATTTTTAGAAGGGAATACACACAAACATGTGTATGCATATTTGTGCTTTTGCAGGCAGCCCTATAGGTACTCGTGTAAGCACATTTACTTTTTGATAGCTACAAATATTTGGACAGGCATTTTTAAAAAGCTGCAGGGTCCAAGACAATGCCTCATGTTGTTGAGGGAAAAGAAAACGCCTCTCCCTTTCCCAGCACTTGGCAAGAAAAGAAAGAACAGGGGTGCACATCTGTAAATAAATGCATCATTAGATTCTCATCAATTTGTAAGCTTCACTTGATGTATGGCTAAAATACATCCCAGAAGGAGAAGGAAGCTTCGAAGTGCATGCAGGCATACAAGATGACACGTCAGGGGGTGAAGAGGAATCTGGCTTAATGGAGCTTCTTTTTTCTCTTTTTTTTTCTTTTTCTTTTTTTTTTTTACAGATGGGGGAAAGTATCATTGTTACAACTGTCCACAATGAAGAAGTATTTAAAGTACGTAGTCACCAATATACTCATTAGCCAAGGAGCTCTGGACATATTAAAAGAACATAGTAAAACAACTAATGAGGCACTTGAGTAGTAACAGGTTGTCATTAGAGCAGCATCTGCTCTCATCAGAGTTAATTATTCAGTTGCTTTGTTTTCCAAGTAGGTGTCTGATAAAATTTAGCAGAATCTTAATTAAAACACATTTTCAAACTCCTTAGATGCTCATCTCATCTAAAGAAATCGAGACAATATCCACCATAAACATCAAGCTTCAGTTGAGCCATCAAACGGAAGAAGGAACTCAGCCAATGTAAGGTTTGTTTTTTTTAGACTTTAACCATCGGTGTGCTAAAAAGAATGCAGAGAGCAGCTTAGCTTTGCCACAGAAAAGTAACTTGTCTCTGAGAAATTAAGTTGTGAAAAGATACCCGTGTGCTGGAAATTCAGCCCAGAAACCTGCTGATGGATAGATTTGCATGAAGCATATGTACAAAAGGCATGACAGTTCCCTAAGTCATGACCTACCTCCCCTGTATTGCTAATCCCAGAGCTGCGGAACCAAATCTATTTCTTGGCATATTGCTCATGTTATATGCTGCATTTGTTCTGTTACAATTAATATGATGACTTTCTGCTCCAAAGCAAATAAGTAAGGTTTAAAAGCAAATAAAATAGAAAAAAGAGGAGGGGAGAAGAGAGGAGAGGAGAGGAGAGGAGAGGAGAGGAGAGGAGGAGAGGAGATTTTATTTGGCCAAGTGTGATTAGACACACAAGGGATTTGTCTCCAGTGCAGAAGCTCTCAGTGTACATTGAAAATAACAGAGCAATAATCATAATAATGATACCAATAAGACAAGATAGTAGAAAAGATGAGAATGATAATAATAATACAGCCATACCACATGGGTAAATATACTTAGATACAAGACAGTACTATGGGAATTAGGGTGTTCAGCAGAGTGATGGCATGAGGGAAAAATCTGTATCTAGTTGCTTTGACATGCAAAAGGAGGAGGAGGAGGAAGAGGAGGAGGCTGTAGATATTTTTTCAGCCGTCCTTCTGATCCGTGCACTATACAGGTCCTCAATGGAAGACAGGCTGGTTGCAATTGGTTTTTTTTTTCCTGCAGTCCTAACTATCCGTTGAAGACTGTACCTGTGCTGTTTGGTTGTTGTATCATACCAGACAGTTATAGAAGTACAAATGATAGACACAATAATTCCTCTATAGGAATATATATCAATATATCAACAGCTCCTGGGGCAGTCTGAATGTTCTGAGTTGATGCAGGAAAAACATTCTTTGTTGTGCCTTTTTAATGATGGTTCTAATGTTAGGTGTCCATTTCAAATCCCTGGAGATTATAGAACCCAGAAACTTGAAGGTCTCTACTTTTGATATTGTGTTGTCTAATATAGAAAGAGGTGGTTAGAATAGGAGGGCTCCACCTAAAATCCACTGTCATATATAAAGTTTAAGCTGTACAACTGTAACTCAAACTCATAAAGCCTGAGTTGATTCTATAGGTTGAAATTAAATTTCTTGTGGGCCTGCCAAATGTATGCTGGATGATGACCTTACATTCAGGCACATCCTTAT
Source organism: Pseudoxenodon macrops (assembly GCA_032467955.1). Classification (NCBI taxonomy): domain Eukaryota; kingdom Metazoa; phylum Chordata; class Lepidosauria; order Squamata; family Pseudoxenodontidae; genus Pseudoxenodon; species Pseudoxenodon macrops. Next base: position 189,734 of record JANHFT010008996.1, read on the forward strand.
AAAGTAGGTGACTCTTTGGTTAGTTGCTCAAAACTTCCCTCTAAAGATGGAAACCCAGATCTTCAATTGTATCTGGAATTTCTTCCTAGTTATTCTAAAAGAACCTGTGTCCTGGTAGAATATGAGTAAGTGGATGACTCTTTAATAATGTGAAGGGCAGGAAGCTTTGACTAATGTACAGGGTGTGCCACGATACTGTCTGAGAGGGAGAGAATTCCTCTGGTTCCTTTTCTTACTTCATGCAAGATGCAGAGTGGCTAGCAATTTTCTTCTTTCTTTCTTTCTTTCTTTTTCTCTTTCTTTCTTTCTTCTTCCTTCCTTCCTTCCCCTTCATTTCCTATTATATTTTATTATTCCCCCTATATATTTCCCTATCGTGTACAGTATTGCCATTATTTCTTGTTTTAGCATTCTTTCATAATATTTATAAGACGTTCACATTTGAGTCCCTTTAGCCCAACACTTGTCTCCCTTCGCTTGTCCTAAAGAAACAATAAAATACTTTTCACATTTATTTGCTTCCCTGAACTTCTTTGTAATATTATTTTATCTAGGTATGTTCCCTTATTATTCCTTACTCCCTGCACCACCAGTGCAGAAAGAAAGCACACTATCTTGCCAGGTATCAGAAATCTGTGAGGATAAACAACACCAGAGCCCATTTCTTGTTTGTTTGTTTGAATGGATGGATGGATAGATGTCATTTTCTCCATTTTCACTGCTTCTACAATTAGAAGCAATTTTGTCATGCCGATACCCCAACACACCCACTCCTTCTTATCTTCATGATACTTCTTTAGTTTTGCCACTCTCACAAAAGACCATCATGCTGATACCAATTGTTCACTTTTTTATTTGCAGAAGTGAAAGGTAGCCATTAATCTGGAGGAGGCATAAGGTTACGCCAGGTCTGACCAGGAGCTAATCCATGTTCTCATTTATTTTAGATTATTAGGAAGATTCAGGTCTTGCCATGCCTCATCTGTGGCACTGTACCAAAGCCTGACTTCAGTTGGTTCTATTTAAAGGCAGTCACAGAAACCAATTCACCATTAAATGTGTTCTTCTCTCTATACAGTAGGTCCTTCCTTTCATCCTCTCAGATCCTTCTGTCCCACTGCATGTCCCACTCCTTTCATTGCATGTCCTACCATGTTTCCCCAAAAATAAGACAGGGTCTTATTTTCTTTTGACCCCCGAAAGAAGCCGTTGGCCTTATTTTCAAGCAGATCTTATTTTTTAGGTGTAGGAGGCAGCGAGTGTGGTCACCTTATGACTGCTGCTGTGTTTTGGGGAGGGTTTATTTTCAGGGGACGGCTTATTTTAGCGCATGTGCTCAAAAGCCTGATTGGGCTTATTATCTGGGGAGGTCTTATTTTCAGGGAAACAAGGTATTCTATTAGCAGTATAGCCTTACCTTGGATTTATTTCTTGCATATTGTGTGTGTGTGTGTGTATATGTGCAATATATTTCTCTCGTGAAGAATGTGTTGCTCACCAGACCCATGTCACAGTTTACAGAGTTCCAAATGTAAATTCCAATAGGAGAAATCACAGCTCTTTAATAAAGTGCCTGCCTTTACTCTCCGATCTACAGACTGTAGTCCAATGTGATTTTCAATATATTAATTATAAAAAAATATATTTTAAAGGAGCAGGAAACAATTCAGACATATGAAGTATAAAGGGTCTTCCTGCATGAACATGGAATATGCACTGTCCCTTCAGAAAAGATAGAAGCAAGCATTTGCAGCAACAGAAGCAACTTCGACATAATTCCAAGTTGTCCATCAAATGAGGATTGTGTCCAGAGTAAATTCAGTCTCCACATTCTATTCAAGCTTCAGGATCTAATTTGCCCCCAGAGACCATTTGAAAGTTTTTATCACATTCTAATTGTTAACTGGACAAAAGGAGAAATTTACATAATACTCAAAGAAGAATGTGTTTAATTAAATTAAATCAGAATTATCTTTTATACTGGCCCCAATTTCTTACTGCCCCCAACATGTTTCTCAGTGGTCAAGTGCAACGCTTGCTACATAGAAAGCTGTGTGTTCTTGGTCTTCAGCGTTTTGGTCTAAGATGCACCCCATGCAATGCCAACTTTACAGACATCTCTCATGCTTGTATCCAAATATTTATTGATCATAAATTTCAGATGCTCTCAACAAACTAAAATTTGAGTCCCCTCCCCCATTCCATCAAGCCAGCAAAAAGCTCCTGCGAGAAACAATCATTCATTCTCTTCCCAAATCTTTGTACAAATGGTCAGATGCTTTGCTCCAGAAGAAGAAAAACAGAAAGAAAGTGGTTCAAGTTTTCCCTATGTTGTTTTTCCTAAGAAACTGAGCTGGCAATCTTTCTCAGAGATGTAAATGCTCCTCTTTCTCTTTTGTCCTAGAGCAACACACTTGATTATTACAGCATCCATAAATATGTATTTGATCATATAAAAGGCAGCTTTAAAAGCAGCAAGAGCTGTTTTCCTAAGAAGAAGCCAAATCCAAAATGGCACCAACCATCTGTTAAAGCTAGGCTCCCAGGCTTCCTTCATGCTAAAATCCACAATTTTCAAGTGACAGGAGTGAAAGCCACTCTCGAGCAATGCAGGCAATGTAATTAATGAGGACGACATGTATTTCATCCCATCGCTTTCTCCGTCTGGCCTCCCGTTTTATCCATCACACAGAGGGAACATATGATGGCGTTGCTTGGAGTACTCGTTATCGCTAAGATGAGCCAACTGTTTCTGCAAACCACCACGAAGTGAGTGTAGCGTGAGGGAGCTTCAATGAATGAGCGTGTTGCGGGTAGAGGGAGACACACATCACATCTCCAAGCCAAGTAGCTTAGTGATCAGGCTCCAAATATTATGATCGCTGCCCAGAGATGCAGACAAGGAAAGTGGTTTCCATAAGCCCACTTGAATCAGCACTCAGAGTTTCGGAGGAAAAGTTTCACTGTGACACTTTGCATTGCTGAGAAATAAACTTTAAGAGCAGAATGCAAATAGTTTCATAAGTCCTTGACTTACAACCACAATTGAGCCCAAAATTTCTGTTGCTAAGTGAGACAATTGTTAAGTGATTTTGGACCCATTTTACGACCTTTCTTGCCACAATTGTTAAAGGAATCACTGCAGTTGTTAAATTAGTAATGTGGCTTTTAGTGAATCTGGCTTTCCCATTGACTTTGCTTGTCAGAAGGTCACAAAAGGGGACCATCGGGATACTGCAACTGTCATTAATATGAGCCTGTTGCCAAGCGTCTAAATTTTGATCACATAACCATGGGGATGCTGCAATGGTCATAAGTGTGAAAAATGTTCATAAGTCACCTTTTTCAGTGCCATTGTAACTTTGAACAATCACTGAACGAACTGTTGTAAATCGAGGACAGTAAGCTGCATAGGCAGCTTCTCCTACACAATGATTTTAGTAACAGCAGAAGAGAAGAGGAAGTTAACATTTGCAAAGCAATTTTCCTCCCACTTCCCCCACAAAAGTGCTCCTTTTTTATTATTCTTTTCATGGTAACCCCCAGAAGGTGTTGAAATGTTCGTGCAAGAGGTAGAATTGTCACATCATGGCATAATCTAACAAGAAGCCCTCGTGCTGTCTCATTTTGAATGGAGACAATAAGGAAGAACTATGTGGCTTCCTTATTCAGATCACCAGGTTGTTGCTCCCTGTACTTGCTACTCTGGTCGACAATATGCTATTGCCGGGGTGGGTAACCTTACCTTAGGGAATAAAGGACTACACCTAATGTTTGGGAGAGTTAAGGCTGTCAAGTGGGTGGGCAGCAGTTTGGAGAATGACAGTGAAATGCTTATTTCAGGGCTACAGTTTCCAACTGGGCCTTCCTGCAAATTGATAAGAAACTATTTCCAACAAGTGGTCTGAAAAAGCTTTGAGGGCTCCAAAGAGGGAAGTTGAGCCCCAGATTGCCACACTGAATTGTTTCAAAGCAGGGAAGGACCTTCTGGATGTGTTGTTTGGTGCTGTCATGTTCCTGTATGACGATTGTGGTTTGCCATGAAGACTCAGCCTCGTATTTCTGGATAGAATCAGGAATAGTGAAGACAAACATTACTTTCCTCCATCACTGTGCATAAATATGCATAAAATGGAAATATAACTTCTGCATCAGGGATATATAACTTCTGCAGGGATCCTATCTTTTGCTATCTCTGTATGGGATTTTGAAACTGAGAAAGTCATATATGGGGGGGAATCCTATGGAATGGATTCTAAACAGGTAGTCCTCGGCTTACAATCAGTTGCTTAGTAAACATTCAAAATTACGATGCCTCCTCTCCCCCAAAGATCCTTACAATCCACATTCTAAGTTTGTGTTCTGGGCACTTGGCAACTGGCCACATTTGCAGTATCCGACAGTCATGGGGATTTACTTTACATTTACTTTCAGTTTCTGGCAAAAAAAGCACAACAACACCTATTAAGGACAATGGGTTCATTTAACAGGCACCATGTTTATTTAACAACCTCTGCAAAAAAAAAAGGTGGCAAAATCAGGCACAGTCATGTGATGACCCGCTTAATGTCCTTCACCACTTACAATTGTAATTTCAGGCTCAGTTATGATTGTAAATCAAGGACTGCTTGTAAATATTGGAGAGAAATATCTGCTGTGAGAACAAAGAGGGGCTGTGTGTATGCCACTGCAGTGAGCAATACCTTAAATATTGCTATTATATAAAAGTAGCATCGTTTAACACATTTATAATACTGTTATATCTAGAAATTTGTTTAACAACATGGTCTGTTTATATCACCTGATAAACACTGATTGTTTCATATAGCCAACAAGAAAAAAAATGTTTTAGGAAATGTTATCAGAGTGAAGAACAGAAAAGGGTTGTAATTCAGATATAAAGTTAAAGGTAAAGGTTCCCCTCGTACATATGTGCTAGTCATTCCCAACTCTAGGGGGCAGTGCTCATCTCTGTTTCAAAGCCGAAGTTGTCTCCCTGGGCATGTCTGAAGATAGTCTCCCTGGACATGTGGCCAGCATGACTAAATGCCAAAGGCGCACAGAACGCTATTACCTTCCCACCAAAGGTGGTTCCTATTTTTCTACTTGCATTTTTTACATGCTTTTGAACTGCTAGGTTGGCAGAAACTGGGACAAGTAACAGGAGCTCACTCTGTTATGCGGCTACTCGAACCACCGAACTGCCGACCTTTCTGATCGACAAGCTCAGTGTCTTAGCCACTGAGCCACCACGTCCCTTATTCAGATATAAACAGGTATAAATAATCTTAGTTTTTGATCGGGGATTTGGGGAACATTAAAATGTTTGTTTCTCCTCCCAACTGTTTGGCACTATTATTAATTATTTACAATATTATGGGTTTAAATGTGTCTTTTAAGTAATGAAATGCAAAATAACTATGTGCACTTGAATAGATGGATCTACTAATCCATGGATATCAACCTTCTCCAATTTGGTGTCTTTGAGATGAATTAAGAACATCTGTATCTGGCTATGGTGGCTGAGAAATTTCAGGAAATGTAGATTTAGCACATCTAGAAGACAGCTGGTAGGGGAAGAAGGATTCCATACTTATTGTAAGGAATCTAAGGAATGCTTTTCCTTAAAATAATAATTACAGATTGATGAAAGGGAGGAGTGGACGTGGAATGGATATAGAAATATTATCTCAGAAAATGCTTTTTTCTCCCACTATGGATTGAGAATCGGGCACAAAACTTTAAATGATACTCATAAAAATCTACAAGGACGGGGCAGTGGCTCAGTGGTTAAGACAATAGGCCTGTGGGTTGGAAAGCTGGCAGGTTCAAGGTGCAAGCGCCACCCAATGAGGTAAGTACCCATCCTTGCTCCAGCTCCTGCCAACCTAGCAGTTTGAAAGCATGCAAATGTGAGTAGATAAATAGATACCACTTTGGTAGGAAGATAACAGCGCTCCCTGACATCATGCTGGCCACATGATTATGGAAATGTCTTTGGACAGTGCTAGCTTAATGGCGTGAAACAGAGATGAGCACCGCCCCCTATAGTTGATAATGACTAGTGGAGTAAAATCCACAAGGACTCCTTTACTTTAAGAATCTACATGAATTTTAAAAAATGTTGTTATCCAATCATTTTCATATATTTCTCTAAAGGATGTCAAATATATACAGAACCCACTTCCCTTTCCTTTCATCTTCTGTTGCTAACAGTATAGTCGTGCAAATAATCTCTACAGCCTGTGATATGCAGAACAGAATTTTTAAAAAAATCGTCTTGATGACATTTTATTGTGTGGAAAAGCTTGCATTTTTGGAAGCCACTTTGATCGTACAATATGGAAAGCATGCTATCTTAGCTGTTTCCTACACAGAGTTGGAATGAATATCGTTTTGGAGAAAATCCACTGGCAAAAGTTCCAAGCCTTGAGCAGTTAGTTTTAATGTAACAAAAAAAAAATTGTATTCTCTGCGCATATACTGAGCAGTTATTTTGAGATGCTGCCTTCTGGGATGATTACTGTCTGATAGCAGATAGGAGGAGGAATGTCATCCTTCATAAACGTGGGCGTGTGGTTTTGGGAAGTCGCAAATTGGGCCAATTTGGGTTTGTTGTAAACTACTGGCTTTACTTTTCTGAAAAAGCACTTCTAGATGTGCAAATAGATCTTTGAACTGTCAGCTGTCAGGCAACTAAAAACATCTGAACATGAATTTCACTGATGTTAATTTGACAAATGTTATTATTTTAAAAGATCTGGAGGAGAAAACGGCAACTTGATCTCACCTGCCCAGAGCTGCAACTTCCTCTTCTCCAAAGCAGACAGACTGTTCTCCATTTTTTTTTCCTTTTCAGGAGCAGACTTTATGATTGCAACATGTGATTGTCTTTTCAGATTTCTGCAGAAGTCAGGAGCCCACCCCGGAACACTTTGCCAAACTCCATCCGCTGTATAATTCACTTGAGATCCCACCCACCCCTCTCATAACATCCTGCAAAGGGCTCTAAGCTTTGAGATCTCAGCTTTTAAGACTGAGAGAGGAAATACAAGCTTTCTGTTAGTCTCCTTAACCTAACAGAGCAAAAAAGATATTTTTATCTCAGGTGCTCTTTTCAAGAATTGCATTGGCAGCAAAGCAGGATGGTAATTAATGAATTAAAGGAGGCAGGCATGCAACTCTTTCATTCTAAAGAAAAATATTGCTTCAGATTGCCATTTTTAAGGTGACAGAAATCATGTCAGCAGTAATAATATCAAATGGTTTTGTTCAACTTTTTTATTTAAAGTAAATTTTGTTTAAATTGTACAGAGAAATTGGGTACCACAATAATTTTGGCTCACTCACTTCTTTCTTTTGTCCCTTTCTGTTTTGGAACTGGACCCCTGTGCCATTTAAAGGTGAAGGACAATCTTTGTGATGGAGATGGTTAAAAAGGAAGGAAGGCACAAGTCTCTGAGGAACTTAAAAGAGTAGGAGCTCGAATGGTCCTCACTCCTCTTAAACTGAAAACAAGAATCAAATGGGGTTGGCTTCAGATTTGTTCCTCTGGGCGGTGTGCCATTTCTGACTTCATGCTTTAGTATTTCCTCTGAAGGTCATCTTGGAAACTACATGGAAAATACTACTTGTTGGCTCTATGGTACCCTTGTCTTAATTCTGCTAAATCTATCAAGGGAGCTCAATTAGGTTTCCTGATTCTCGATTCAGAGGCAGTTCCTGCCCAAGTACAGACCGACTAATTATCTTCTCCAATTCTTTTCTACTCAACTTCAGATGTAATAGCTGCCTCGCTCAGCCCGATTAATCCCGATTAAACATGAAGCGAACACAAAAGACTCCCAGAGCTTTTAGATGACTGTCTCAAAGGGAATGGCACTCCTCCTTCCTCCAATCTGTCATTTTACCATTCCTTATTGGTGTTGACTACATTACTTGCATACATACAAACTGGATAATAGAGGTTGTAATGTCACTTTCACTTACAATATAGCTTCTCTTTGTTTTCAGTATTTTACCCTTCAAAAACACGTTTCTATCTGTTGAAGATCAATTTGATTTCACCCAAGAAGTGCAAGATATGTAAAGCACATTGATGTCTGTTTGTAACCATATCAAAACCAAAATGGCAAACTATTATTAGGGTCCAAGTATTTGCTGAGCTTTTTTAAGAAAACAACCACGTTCCAAGAATCCAACTGTTTCATCCTTGAACTGCACATATTATCTTTTATATTATCTTTTATTGACAATATATTTATGTTGTCCAGGCATAAGCTCCATCATTTTTACTTGTATTGCGACATTATGTCAGCTTTGTGAAGTAGTTCAGACAAGAAGCATATCCAGGAGTATTATCTCTATTTGTATTGTAAAGTTACATTAACAGAATCTTGTAAGTCTGGAAGTATACATCTCTTCCCCTTCCCCCATACACACACACAATTTTTACAGTCAAAGAAACCATGGACGGTCACTTAGCAATAGCAATAACAGAAAGCGATATATAAGTCTATTGCTTCACAGGGCTTTACAGCACTCTGCGCGATTTATGTCAGCATATTGCCCCCAACCATCTGTGTCCTCATTTTACCAACCTGGGAAGGATGGAAGGCTGAGCCTGTGATTTTGAGCCAGTGAGAATTGAACTGCTGGCAATCAGCAGAATTAATTTGCAATATTGCATTCTAACCACTTTTTTGGGTGTGTCATTTCCACACACCATTCCACATTACTTGCAATACATAAGAAGTGGGTGGATGTTGTGATACATATTTAATCACTTGCCTCCCCCCCTACAAGGTCTCGAGAAAGCAAAATTCTACCCAGTGTTTCTACTACTGTTGAATCCAATTTGCCATACCTCATCACTTCCCAGTTATGAACTCATCAGCATAAATGCAGACCAGCTTTTCTTGGAAGAGATAATCTGACCTTCAGTTGCCAATATATGGTGGCTCTGTGCATCTTGAAAACAAATTGAAAGACCATATTTGGATTTCATGCAAGTACATCAACTCCCTGCTATTCATTGATTACCGTAAGCTGAAGTTTTTCAGGCTTCCACATGGGTCTGATAAAAAAAGAAACTTTTAGGGAATAGTAGACAGCTTCTACCCTTGTGTGTGTGTGTGAAAGGCTGAAGTTTTTCTTCCAAAATATTTTGGAAGCATGTACTGTCCTAATATATGGCTTTTATTTGGCTTTTCAGCACATACTTCACATCTTTTGTTTCACAGAGATCATCAAAACACTGAATGTTTGATAATAAAAAAGAATTGTAAGCAAATCGATTCTTGGAGTTCCACTTTCTTTAAAGACTATCAGATGTGGACTGCCGAAATCCAGATGGCAGCAAATGGATATAGAAAACTCTTTCTCTTTGCTCCCACCTAGAGAATATCTGTGTATCTGCTGCCCACATCAGATGATGATGATAGATGATAGATAACGGATAGATAATTATAGAGATAGATAGATAGATAGATAGATAGATAGATAGATAGATAGATAGA
>JANHFT010008996.1:207761-227313 GCA_032467955.1 Pseudoxenodon macrops
AGTATAAGACGCACCTGAATTATCAGCCCCAATTAGGGGGAGAAAAGGTGCGTCTTATACTCAGAAAAATACGGTAAACAGGCAGAGGTATTGAATCTATATATATATAATGTGGGGAATTACTACACAATAAACTCTTAATATTTCAAAATGTTGCGATGCAGATTGCACCTTTAAAAAAACCCATTACATAAAAACCCATTAAAAATCCATCCCATATGGCATTGCAGCAACAACACAAACAAATTAGCCATTTGATTGGCTCCATCTCCATTCATGGTTCCCAGGCCCACTGACAATATATGTGGATTATATAGATTAGATACAATTCATAAAGGTAAAAATACCTTTACATAAAGCTCCTAGAGGCCAATGGTCAGATACACATGAATTTCATAGCAACAGAATAGAAATGATTTGCTATTGCAGTCTTGTCAATATTTCCTGGGATTTTGCCAGAAGTCGTCCATTCAAAAACAAACTAGGCCAGACTCTGCTTAACTTTAAGGTGAAAACAAGATCAGTCCAGTGTAGCCACATTGTACAGAATCATAGAAAAGAACTAAAATGACATTTTATTTCAATTTTTTTAGTCAGAAGAATTCCTTTTGTTGGCCAGGTGATTGGGAATAATATAGTCCAAGATAGTTGAAAGGCACACAATCGGGAACACACTATTGTATCAAAGCTGGCCCATAATCCCTTTGTTCATTAAAGTAAAAAATAGGGTGTTGTGAAAAGTTGGGGCTCCTCTTCCATACAAATTGCGTTTTTGAAAGATAAGGCCTAGGTTCCATAACCTCTTGACTGCTTTTAATAACTCCACAGCCAGGGCGAAGGGAACATCTTATCCTAACACACTTCAAAGCAAAATGCAAAACAAAGCTGGGAATTTATGGCACAATGTTCCTTAAGTTAGCAGAGCAAATAAAGTCGGTGTCTTTTTATTGGTTGTGTTAACTACGGTAACTGGCTCAATTTCATCTTTTGTACATTTCATTTGGGGATTTCCATTTTATTTTGTTGACTAAATTATATCCCATTTTCTGACTGAGGCTTATTATGTAAAGAAAGCATAAAAGGACTTATTACTTTTTAACTAGCAACAGACAAGGTGAGAGCCTGTCTATCCTTACTGGAAACATACACTGAGGAACATTTCAAGCAACAGATAGTATGGATTCCAGACATGTGACATTTTCCAAAATAACACTAACCTGTATAACCATCTCAGGCCACCTTGATGGGAGAATATAAGTTGTTATTAAAAGCCAACTTGGAAAACAAAGTGATTGAGCTGTCAGACCTAGACATAGGCAGTTAAGCTTTTCCTAGGCCTTTGCAATGTGATTGGGCTCTGCTGCCCAAAAATTTCAGCTACTGTGGGGAGCAAGTTGGGGAAAGTAGGCTAACGAGTTAAAGAAATATTTTATACAAATAGATATAACATTTTCTTCTGAGGATAAATAGCAAATAAGATCTTGCTTCAATAAGGGTTCTTCTATTTATTCTACCTTATCCTATTCCTATTATATTGTTTTCGACTGGGTATTTGCCCGGGTATATCAGCACATTAGGCATTTAGTGAGGACAGTGAGGTTGGATGCAAATATGAAATGATAGGGGCAGTACAATAAAGACAATAGTGTATTTTGAGAAGACAAAGAGCCAGTATTTCCTGACCATGTTTTCGTTTTTTTGCTAAGGAGTTTAGTTTTTGCTTTCCAGAGATTATGTATTTTCTTCCACTTATATTATATTCCTTGGCCTCTAAATATTTTATAGCTGACCTGACAAGATGCGATAGGTGGAGCTAATCACCATGTTCATGAGAGTTGTAGTTTATAAAACACCCATCAGAATAGTGGTCCTACATTAACCAAATGAACTCTCCAGTTCAGATTGAACTTCTGCTGTAAATTATAGTGCCACCTAGTGTCAAAATTAGAAACACAACGTTTCATTCATCCTCATTACTTCTGTTGATGGTGATTGCAAGTTGAATGGCCAAGGGAGGGAGGAAGATAATTATTTGTCTGGTTTCCTTAAATTGCCAGTGTTTGTGACCTTCATTGCCATTTAATAACATATTATGTTAAGTACAGTACTTCACTCAATTAAACACATAAATTAATCATATGTAATTTTGTTGGGAATAATTTGGATTCTCTTTTTGTAACACAATATGCTATGTATGACAACAGTGGGTTCACAATAATATTAAATCCATGACCCCCCCGCCCCATTACCAGAAAATAAGATCACAATTCTATGCATTCTTCTGAGAATACACTGAACTAGTGTATGGAGTTCATTTCTGAGCACACACACACATAAAAAACTGTCATTAATGTAAATATATATAAAAGCAAAATACCACTCACGCATCATCACAAAATCTCCAGAACTGTAAAGCCTACAAACTTGAAATTTGCCACAAATATTCCTCTTGGCTTCTAGGTGTTCACTAAGAAACGGTTTTTTGAAATGACCATCACAGCATTAGTATTTCCTATATTATTATTAACATGCTCTGATGCTAAGGAGTTCTACTCCCCCTCTGTTCCAAATGCAAAACACATGCACAGGAGAAGAGTTTCAGTTTCAGTTTTACTTTCACAGCAGCAAGCATGAGATAGGATAGGGGAGGCTTCTGTGGGGCAAACCTGAGGGAGAGAAGGGGATAGGATAGGGAAGGATTCTGTGGGGCAAGGCTGAAGGACAGAAGAGAGTAGGATAGGAAATGTTTCTGTGGGGCAAGGCTGATGGAGAGAAGAGGAGAGGCCGATCTCATTAATTTTGAAGCTGTAAGAGTCGATTTATCAAGCCCAATCACATAGTTTCATAGTGAGGCACATGTATTCAGCTAGTAAAATATACATGGTGTTGTGAACATTTTCAAGGAATTGCTTGGTGTGAGGCTTGGTGGATATTAATTACATATAGTTATTTTTTTTAAAAACAGTAATGTCTGTATTAGCACAAAATGATAATCAACCCTCCCATTCCCCTCAGAACTTTTACAAGATGGACATTACAACTTTTTTTTTAAAGGCCAATAAGTTAAAAAAAAGAAAGCTAAGAAATATTTGAAATGTAAGACTTAAAGTGAAGTGTAGGCTATATAAACCATTTTTATTAAGGTTAGATCATCCTGGCAAGAAAACTGATTTCAGATGTCACCAAAATTTACGACAGTAGGTCCTCTCAAACATTCTTGAATTATTTCCCATTGTCCCTAGCTATTTGTGAGTGGTGGGGAGTGGGGTCCTGGGAGTTGTAGTTCAACAACACAAGAAAGACCATAGGTTTCCTAATCCTGCTACTCTAAAACAAACCGTGTCTTTTCACCAGGGGGCGGAGGAATCTTGCAAGCGTTCATTGTTTTTTTAAAGAAGAGAAACAGGCTTACGCTTAGATATTTATGCAACTACCTTATTATCCAGAGATGCTAGCAATGCTATTGTGTCTAATTTTCCTCAACATGAGGAGGGAGAAGGAAATGTAAATTTGTATCATTCCTGTCTCTGGAAAAGAACTAGAGCATGTACATAATTGAAAGAATGTCTCTGTTTCTATAACCTACTCTGACATCCACAGGATAAGTAAGAGCCACAGTTTGCATGTTTGCTTGTTTTTTCCCCCCCTTTGTATTTCACCTTCCTACTAATGATGCTCAATCTGGCTAAGATTAATGCAAATAATATTTGAAAGAAAGACAACCTCGATTTTAAATCCATCCCTTTCCCTGCCTGCAAACACAGCTTAGGCAGAGGAAAATTTCACATCCCTCCCCATTTAAAGATAAATTATTTGGCGGGAAACCAAACCTTCCTGTTGGATCAAGGCAGTTCAGCTATGTAATAAAAGAGCCTGAATGCATCTGCTCTTTTCATTGTCCTGGAAATGAATTGCTACAGGTTTGTTGCTCCAAATAGCAGCAAGGAATGTGTGGTCTCTCCAGCCTGATCCCAGAATCCTACCAAGGTGTGCTGCTGAATTCTTTTCAGGGAGTCCAGCAGAACCTTACAGTTCTTGAGCTTGGTTTACAATCTCCTGAGATGTACAAAAATACTTCAAGAAGGGACCCAGTTCGGTGGTTTAGCCTGGTTGAGATTGCAGTCCTACACATACTTAACTGGAAGTAAGTTCTGTGGAACTTAATCAAGCTTATTTCCATGTAGGCAAATGCAGGATTGTAATGTAAACTCCTGAAGCATTAAGAAACACAGCATCAGGACTTCTGATTCTTCTCAATTATACAGATGTCCCTTCCAATATTAAAGATCTACCTAAAGCACATCAGGCATTCTATATATTTACTTGGAAGAGGGAATGGTTGATTGCGTGCCAGATGATTTGCTTTCCATTATTGGCATCTTACCGAAAAAAGGCTCTTTTTTGATGTTGGTGAACAAGGAGGGGGACAAAGTGTGGGAGTATACATCAATTGCATTGAGGTTTTTGTTTTGTTTTTTAACTTGCAGCATACATGTGAACATATGGCTCTGTGTCTCAATTTTTGTTTGTTTGTTTAGTTTATCTTTTATTTCTATTTTGGTTTACTGTCACAAATGTTTTAATTATCTTATGCATTGCCTTTTCAGTTCTACATTGTCTCTATTCCTTTTTGACTTCAGAGCAATTGCTGAGTTCTTCTGATTTAGAGTTCAGATCTGCTCATTAGTATGGGTGAAAACATTGGCATGCATGACTTTTAACATACCCTTTCTTCCATTGAAATGCAGAGTACATGGATGGTATGGTGGGCATTGGGTGGAACTTTCTATAATGAAAACTGTTTTTATCAGTGGAACAGGAAGAACCAATATTCTCAGGGGCCCTGTAGCCCCCTTCCCAAAAAATCTGGTTTGAAAATCTCCCCAAGTCCCAACTCTTTAGGATTTGGGTGGGGGGAGAAGAAGAGCAATTATCAGAAATCCATTCATTAATACATATCACCGTGTCTGGTTAACTGTGCGTCTTCAGCATCTCAATACTCATCAATCAGCTATCACTGAATTTATAGTCATATGTGTTTGCTTTGGTGGATAATTCTGACTTTATCACATTAGCAGTACTGACCATAAAAAAAAGGAACTGTCAGTATTTATACACTGATGGGTGAAGAGAGGAGGGGTAATCTGGAATCCTGCCCTAGGTGTCAAAATGCCTGGTTACTGCCCCACCTTCAAATTCTGCAGAGGTCCAAACCACCGGTTCCCTCCTGCAAGCCTTCTTTTTCAACTCGGGATCTGGCCAATCTTGTGTCTACCACAAAGGAGAAGAAAACAAAATCCCAAATTATGCAGGCATTTGTAAGTATCCAGCTGTTTCTCTTTTTAATTTAGAATAATATCAACTCCATAAAGAGTACGGCTGGTTGTTTCTACAAATAAAAGTCCTCAGCTCAAAGGCAAAATATTTCCAAGACAATGTACAATAAGAGTTGGGCTCCCACCCCTTCCTCAAGCCATGTAAAAGCTGTTTTGTGAAATTAAGCTGGAAATATCATAAGTGGGAAATGACCACAGAATAAATAGGAACCTTTCAGAGCGGCAGAAAACATGTGTTATTTATTTTCCTTGTAAACAGAAGTGGCAGATTCAATCAGCAAGAAATATCAGATCATTATGACCATTTTAATCATATAAAAAGGGGGTTCATACGTTTTGTTTATGGTGCATTTAACAGCATTTTCAGTTTATCGTTAAGGGAAGTCAATAACCCTTATTTACTGATATGCAAGAGATAAGCTGAAGCATTCCTTTGACTCATGAAAGAAATTGAACTCAAGGTGGAACAATTAAGTGTCTGTTCCATTACCTTTTGCACTCTTTGTAAGCATCTGGGAATAATTAAAATGCAAGGCATCAGAAAGATTTACAAACAGAGGTCATAATTCAAGATAGAATTAGGCACATGGGCCCAAAGAGTCCTAGGGCAAGGCCACTCCCTCTGGCTCCAGTCTATACTGTAGGTGATCTAGGAGCTTTTCTAACTCTGGCCTTCTTCCTGGTTTTAATGATTGAACTCCAGTTGTTACAAACAAATACATCACCTCATCTGCATCATTACCACCTAAAAGAGGTGGTTTCTCTTACACCAGTTCTACGGATAAGAACCTTTGGGGAATTTCTCAGATGAACCACCCTGATCTGTTCCAAGGAACAGAGCAGAACCTGACTTAACCATTGGTGGCTGGGGTTTCCATCCTGATGTATTCCTTATTCAAAAAGCACCGATAAGGAAATGAAAATTAACTGCACATAAAGACATGCATTTAAACATGCCCCTTTTGAGGGAATGTGCTTCAGCTTAAATATTCCTACTTTAAATCTTAAAACAAGGTTAATGTGGAATTGAGATAGATTTATAATTAAACAAGTACAAAAGTGACATGAGTGAAAATAGACTGATTTTCCTCATCTCCATTTGCTCAACAATGAAAAGATATGGTTTTACTAACCCCAATCCAGCTGATATGCTTGCAAATCCCTGACCCTATTTATATCAGCAATGTGGTCAAATGACAATATCTAAGCTATAGTTTATAGGTTAAATCCAAGTGTCTGGATTCATAGGACATTTTAAAACATAAATGAACCACAAATGGGTTGGGTTATACAGCATCCTAATCTAAAATGTAGTTGATTAATTTGGCTCAGAGTAATGTATAAACAAAAACGGGGGGGGGGAATCTGCCTACCAGGTATTCATCTGGCTAGCGTCCTTAGTCTGGTCAGCTTTAGCACATTATTTTATCCCCTGGTTTATCCTCTGAAAAAAAGCTTCTAAAGCACAGCTGATAGAGAGAAGCAATGAAAAAAGGCTGCAAAGCCCAGAAGATCGTTAGCACCTCGTTAGGTCTAAAAAAAGCTTAGAAAAAGCTACATCCTGAGTATAAGATGCACCCAAATTTTCAGCCTCTTTTACGGGGAGGAAAGTGTGTCTTATACTCCGAAAAATATGGTGTGGGCGTGTATGTATGTATGTATGTACATGTATGTATGCAGATATGTACATGTATATGTATGTGGGCGTGCCTCATGGGCGCATGCATGCGCAGTAGAAAAAAACCCTGAAAAATCCCCCCCAAAAAAAGGCCAAAAACAAGATGGCAACGCATGTACAGTGCCAGAAACTCAGCTTCAGCACATGTGCAGAAGAAAAAAAAACTGGAAAAAATTCAAAAAAAGAATTTTCCCTCCCAAAAAATTTTTCCCCAAAAAAAAATAATTCAAAAAAAAGATGGTGGCGCTGTGGCATCACCAGCGGCTTTCTACCTACTCGATAGAACTGGTCGGAACCGGTAGGAACCCACCTCTGGTTCTACCCAGAGGAAGATAGGATCTTCTTTTATTCTTTCATCTGCAGACAAGCTGTTCACTGAACTTTCAGAAATCAAGTTTTGCTGAAACAGGAAAGCATGAAATATACTCCAAAATGATAACAGCAACAGTTTAATTTTAGAGAAGGTACAAAGTGATGGTTATAAAGTAGCCAGCCCAGGTCAAAAGCTGACCTAATGATCACTGTTTTTTAAAAGTCTTTTTAAATTTGCTTTTACAAGAATATGAATTGGTCGTTGGTAAATGGAAATATCTTGTACTGTGGCAAGTCTCCCATTCTGATAAATTCTCTATCATTTGCAAAGTAAGCAGCCCAAAATATTTCTTTTTGATTAGGCTGGTGGATTTTCTCTTCTCTTCTGGTTCCTCTACATCCATTTTAATATCTTCATGGGGGCATCCTATAGGAAAATAAATCTGATCCTAAGCAGATTTCATATTTTAAGGCCCATGATATAGCCCAGTGAATGTTCAGAAAGTTTTGTTTTTGGTGGTGGTGTTCCTCAGAAGTCAACCAGCCACGTCCCCTCATAGCAACTTTCAATATTCTGTGTGTGTGTGTGTGTGTGTGTGTGTGTGTGTGTGTGTGTGTGCGTGCACACGTGCGCGCATGCACATCTGCGTGTGGTCTCCTTAAGTATTTTACCGATAAGGGTAATTTATCCCAGCGGTGGAACATTTCATTATAGAAAATGAGGAACCCTTTTAAGAAAACAACACATACAAAAATTAGCCAGGGGAAAACTGTCTGCTGAGAATACATGGGGGATGTGGTGGGGAATACTTCTCGCCTTACGGTCACTAATCCACATATCCAGGTTCATTATTTTATTTCAATACATTTAATAAAATCTCTATCTGAATAGGACAAAAATCCATCCCAGCATTTTTTTTTCACCCAGCAAGAGCTCAATGATTTCTAAAGCAGAATTTATGCATGCTTGAATGAATGAATGAACTGAGTAGTCCCATGGGGAGATAGGCAGCAAATAAATTTAACAAATAAATAAACTGGCTCTGTTATATTCTATGATTGAGTTGTTATAGAACTGTGGTCTCTAGCTGGAATTTTTGAGGTTTTTTTTTGTTTGCTTGCTTGTTTACTTTCTTTAGGACCAGAAGAGGGGGAGGGGTAGTAAGTGGTCTGCAGAATTTTTCAAATGAAATCAAATCTTGAATACTCTTTGACTTAGAAACTTTCATGGGACAATCAATAGGGCATCAAGGTGGAAGGTTACTGTCTGTTCTTAAGACAAATGCAAGCCATTTTCACAAATGCCAATCAAGTATCCTACAAATTCAGGTGAACTCTTGGGGACTTCATGGAAATAGCATTCTTATTAGTAATATGTTTTTCCACTGCCTTCTTCCAGAATGTTTGTCCTATTTCCCAACCTAGCAAAATGTCCTAGAATATTTTGGTAATTTCCCATTCAAGTGGAAGCAGATATAACCCTTCTCTTAGTTTTTGAGATAAACCAAGTTGTCAAGATGCAATGTTGTCTCTTGGTGCCCATCCCAATGCTCTACTGGAATGGAGAGATGCTAGTAGCCTGCCACCAATGATCTTATCAGTTGGTTTTGGTTTGCTGGTTTTGATAGAGAGATAGTTAACATTTTTCTTAGGATGGTTACACTGGATGAGTTAAGATCACTGTTACTAATATATGAGTTGAATGGAGTTAAAACATAAAGAAGACCACGTCAAGAGTTCTTTTCACAATATCAAAAAAGGGGGAAAGGAGATCTTGAAGCTTTCCAGTGAGAGTTTAAACCTGCCTTTCAGTTTTTTTATAAACTTAAGAGAGTGACCTTTCCAGAAACACAAATCTTTATCTAATTATCTTGATCTTCAGTAGGCTTTTAAAATTATTTTGTTTTGCTCTAGGGCTGAGATAGGGTGACATTTGTTATGTCTCACAGGCTGGTTTGCCCACTAGCAAATTTCATCAGAGTTTGGAATAGAAAAATGACCTCCAAAATTACCTGCTGTTAAGTGACTGATGAAGCAAAAACAGAAAGAGTAGACAAAAGAGGGCCTAATAGAGGAGGTTTGTATTTTTAATGTATCTGGATAATGTCTCTTGGTGAGAGATACAAGTTCTCAAGTTAGAACTCTCCATGGTCAGAAGTGTAAGACCAGAATAATAGATAGTTGGCATGTGTTGGGCAGTCAATATAAAATTCTTTATATTCACCACTAACTTCAGAAATGTTTCTATATTTTGTTAAACATAGGCACTGTTTCCTCCAGCAACAGCCACATGATCTACCTCAGTGTTGGCGAACCTTTTCAGCACTGAGTGCTGAAACAGGAGCATGTATACATGCATGTGCCAGAAACAGGAAAAACAGCTGCCTGGTGCGCATGCACGTGCCGGGAAGATGGTCTTCTGGTTTCCAGCTCACACATGTGCACAGGCCGTCTGTTCTTCCAGTTTCTGGTGCGCATCCGTCTGCCATCCAGTGTGCATGTATGCACCAGGAAGATGATCTTCTGGTTTCCGGCATGCACATGCACACCGGCCAGCTGGTCTTCACATGCACATGCATGTCAGAAACTGGAAGACGAGGTGGCCAGTGCGCCAGAACCTGGAAGAGCAACGGGCAATGGCTCGCATGCCCGGAGAGATGGCTCCACGTGCCACTTCTGGAATGCGTATCATAGGTTTGCCAACACAGATCTACCTGGTCTCTTGCAAGGCCACCTTTTTAGCCCATGGAAATCAAGCCATTAAGGGAGTTTTGATGGCTAGAGTTCTACAGGATTAGGCTATCTGCTGGCTGTCATCCTGACTTCCTAATATGTATGTATGTATGTATTGTTCACCTCTGGGTGTAGGGGTTGTTTCTATCAAGTTCATGGAGTGGGAGCGCTTCAGAACAAAACAGCCCATCTTCTCTGTTCTGTTATATTTCTGTTCCATTATCAGGATTCTCGGACAATGTCAACATTTCTTTAAAAAATTCTAAAAACGAAGAGAGTCCTCGAGTCTCCATAGTCCCACAGGATATATGATCAGATGGAGCATGCCTTGTTACATGAAAATATTTCTTTTAGTTGTTTATTAGTTTATAATATAAAAATACAAAAGAAAATAGGGGGGAAATAAGGGAGGGAAAAGTCTGGGGCAAAGAGAAAGAAGAAAGAAAAGGTGTTTTCTTCCGACTCCCTTTGGTGCAGTAGAATAAGATAAAAGCATCAAACCTCAACTTTTTATTTTTACATAATAGCCATTTCTATAACAACAAACCTATTAATCGGTAAAACCCAAAGTTTCATATTTTTTTCCAAGCACAAAGTCCAGAAGTAGTTTCCAAGTAGAAATAAAAGTAATTGTATTTTTTTCCTTTCATCATTTTTTCTTTCAGTCAATTTGGCCATCGCTGCTAACTCCATCAACATTTGCAGCAATTCATCATTGATGAAAATCATTCTCTCAAAAAGGAACACAAGCAGTCGGGTTTTTTTTACCTCTAAGTTACCAATAAGATGATATTGTCCAGACTGGAACAATATTGTGAAATGAAAAAGGAAGAAAAAATATGGAATATGTTTCTCAGAAGCAGAAATAGAACCAATACTTGGTACTGTACTCATGGACATCGGTCTCACTAATTGTCCACTAAAAAGGTTCTGCTTAAAAAAGGAGCTTTGCAGTTCCTTGTGGTACCTACTGAGGATGTCATCTCAAATGTTGAAGCAGCTACTAAAATCTTTCTGAAGAATGCTGTAGAATAAATCAGATGTGAGATGATCAAAATTTTATGAAACACCCATCCTCCCAGCAGCAACCTGACAATGAAAGAGACATGGACTTCAGGAATCTCAGTGCAGAAGAGAACATCTTTATTCTACTAGCAAATGAAGGGAACATTGCAGTCATTATGAAAATGGAGGATAATCAGAATAAAATCCAGAACTTTCAAAATCTTGCAATGTATAAGAAAATCAAGCATGATCTGACAACAAATATCTTACAGAAAACTAATCATCTTATGAAAACCTCATCAATCTTACCTGATTTCCACAAAAGCCTGTGTTTGAAACCTTACCACCTTGTGTGTATAGCTTAATTAAGATCCATAGGGCATCCCATTGGCTCACCTATAATACTACACTGCCAAACATTTAACAGCTCTCTTGCAAACAAACATTGGATTAATGCTAATGCACATCACAGATTCAATTTACATGATTGAGAAACACAGTAAACCCAATCTTGAGTTTTGATGAAGTCTCACTCTTCACCAAAATATTGATCAAGGAGTCATTGCTTTATATTAAGAAAATATTGCTTTAAGACAATAATTAGCCTCTTCCATCATTGCCTCACAGCCAGTGACTTTCAATGGAATTATGAATATCATAAAGAAACTGAAGGAGTTGCAATAGGGAGCCCACTGAGCCCAGTCATAGCCAATTTCTATATGAAGAAATGAGAACAAAGGGCACTGAATGCCGCACCTTTAAAGCCATCCACCTGATTCCACTATCTGGAGGATCATGATCTGGATTCATGGTGAAGAAGAACTCCAGAATTCCTGGAATACCTGAATAGCATTCACCCTAATGTTCAATTTCTGATGAAATGGAGAAGAATGGCAAACTTACATTCTTGGATGTCCTGATTATTTAGAAAGGAAATCAACAACTAGGACATAAAGGATATTGAAAACCGACGCACAGAGATCACTAGCTACATAATAGTTTCAACCATCATCCTCACCAAAAGAGAAACATAATCAAAATTGTTAGCGACCGCGCAAGACACATTTGTGATCTTGAAAGATTAGCAGGTAAGTTGAGACATCTTGATAGTGTCTACAGGCTAAAGTGTACACTACTGGTAAAATCAGACAGGCAATGCAATCCAACAACAATCCAAAGACAAATCATCTCCTATAAGAAATCTTCTGCATGCCAAGAAAGTCACAGATCACATTGGTAAACTATTAGAGAAACACAGCCTAAAAGCAATTACAAGCAAACGAAGATCAAAATATCATTCAGTTTTCCAAAGATGGCATAAAGTATTTTTCAACATAAAGGATCTACTGCTGATGGAGGGAAGATACAGAATTCTTTCTTCACTGACCATCATACCTGACCATAAGTCAGATCAGAATATTTAGGATAGGTATTGATATGGATATATTTAAGGAGCATTAGACATTCTTAAGGCTTTGCCTGTCAGTGGCTAATATTCAGAATG
Source organism: Pseudoxenodon macrops (assembly GCA_032467955.1). Lineage (NCBI taxonomy): Eukaryota > Metazoa > Chordata > Lepidosauria > Squamata > Pseudoxenodontidae > Pseudoxenodon > Pseudoxenodon macrops. The sequence goes on from JANHFT010008996.1 coordinate 220,330, forward strand.
AGTATATTGTCTCCAGTATTGGAAACTGTAAGATGCTTGGTACCAGAATTACAGAATAACAGAGTTGGAAGGGACCTTGGAGGTCTTCTGTTTGCAACCCCCTGCTCAGGCAGGAGACTCTATACCATTTCATACAAATGATTGTCTAATCTCTTCTTAAAAACGTCCACTGTTCAAGCACCCACAACTTCTAGAGTCAAATTGTTACACTAATTGTTCTAACTGTCAGGAAATTTCTCCTTATTTCTAGGTTGGTTCTCTCCTTGATTAGTTTCCATCCATTGCTTTCTGTCCTGCCTTCAGGTAATTTGGAGAATAGGTTGGTCCCCCTCTTCTTTGTGGCAGCTCCTTAGATATTGGAACACTGCTATCATGTCACTCCTAGTCCTTCTTTTCATTAAACTAGACATACAGTACCTAATTCCTGCAACCATTCGTCATATGTTTTAGCCTCCAGTCCCATAATCATCTCTGCACTCTTTCCAGAGTTTCAACAACTTTTTTATATCATGGTGACCAAAACTGGATGCAATATTCCAAATGTGGTCTTACCAAGTAACTGGTAGATTGGCTCAAGAGGATAGATGCAGCTGGATTCAGGTTTTGCTCATAGTTTTCCAGAGATACCTGTTTAAAAACATGAGGGGGGGGGGAGAAATGCTGAACTAAATGGGCCTTTAACCTGATCAAGTAAAGCCTCTGCATTTTTACAGACAACAATAGGCATATTTCATAAAGGAGACATCATTATGTTTATTCTCTTCTTGGAAACCACTGGGAGTTGTGACAAGTTCAGTGGCATATAAATTCAGTGAATAAATTCAATAAATAAATAAAATTAGCAATAGAAGTAAATTCTATAAATTGCCTTAAGATCTTTAATTCCTGCCTGTCGCCAGGATTTAAATGAAACTTAGCTTATAAACAAGCAGATGATTAATACCGGCAATGCAGTCTTCCAGACCCAGTGACTTCATATTGAAACAACCTTCTGGTTTTAATATTTGGCATGTATGCGTGAAATAATTTATTACTATTTCAAAGCTATTTTAACTGTTCAACATTTGTTGGTTTGCTGAATGAAGGAGGGGGGGAAAGAGTCTTTCATGGGAACATTAGTTCTTAATTTTAACATTTCCTTATTTTTAAGAAATTGGGATTTGATGTGGCATTAAACTTTAGAAACATTTCTAAGTGGAGAAATATTATAAGCAGGTGAAGATTTGTTTAATGCTTTAACATGATTTCAAAACTCCTGGAAAGTCCTGGATTCATGTGATTAAGGAGTAACAGAAACTTATATCCTTACAATTTTTCAATGGCAAAAAACCTCCTCATAATAAATTATTGTGTAAAAGGATTAAGTAGGTATTAAGTAAAATCATGTAGGGTTAGGCCAAGCAGGACCTTGGGATACTTTTCCATGGCTGTTCTTGACTCAATTCATTTCTGGACAGCTGGATGAAAGAAAGGCCATCTGTGGGCTAACTGGCTGTTGTATAACTCTAATCTACCTCCAATACTGGACTGACTCATCACATTCATGTGTAGACATGCACTAATGCAAGTTGTGTTCACAAAACACACATCAACCGCATTATATCGCCATTTGCGCAAAACATTAAGATTGTCTAGTGTTCTTTGCTTATAATTTTATGGCTAGTTAATGCTTATGCATTGGGCCAATCTAGAAAATGTCTTCATTCACTAGTCTGATTAAGTGTAGTGTGACTGCAGCCACAATAAAAAGAAAAGATGGAATTGTCATTTAACAAAATAAATGACCGGGACTTCCAGGACTGTTCAGGTAACCTCATAAATATGAGTTTCTCATTTCATGGCTTTTCAAAACCCGTTCTTATTCTTATTTGTTTGATTTGTTTAACCATAGGAGTCAGGATTGTTGCAAGTAGCCTTCATTTCTTGTTTGTATACATCGTATTTTTCAGAGTATAAGACACACTTTCCCCCCCCCAAAAAAAGAAGCTAATAATTTGGGTGTGTCTTATACTCCAAATGTAGCTTTTTCAAAGCTTTTTTTCAGACCTAACAAAGTGAGTGGAGAGTGAAGCAATCTTTGCAACCTTTTTTCATTGCTACTCCCTCCAAATAACCTTTTTTTCCCCAGACCTAACCAGGTGCTAATGATCTTCTGGGCTTTGCAGGCTTTTTTCATTGCTTCTCTCTATCAGTGTCATATACTCCAAAAAATACAATAATTTTTATTAGAACTTTTAAACAAAAAAATAAAAAAAACTAATACAATCTAAATAAAGGAAGAAAAAATAAAAATAAAAGAAAATGCCAAAAGTGCATAAAAAGAAAACAAGTTGAAGAAATCTAGTAAAAGATGAATTCTGTATTTTCCTCCCCTAAAATTGAATTACATTTTATATGTTGTGGAATTATTATATTTTATATGAGTGATTGAGAGAATAGGATTAAATACATTCCAGTATGAAAGTAGTGAAATAGTCATAGCTACACAACTTCCCAGAGATATTCTATTCATAGTAATGTTTTCAAATGAAGCTTTTACATTTGTCAAGAATACATACAATAGATCCATGATGGCAAACCTATGGCACCTCTCTCCGGGCACGCAAGCCGTTGCCCGTTGCTCTTCCGGGTTCTGGCACGCCGGCCAGCTGGTCTTCTGGCATGTGCATGCGCACCAGCCACCTGGTCTTCCGATTTCTGGCATGCATGTGCGCGTGAAGACTAGCTGCCCGGTGTGTATGTGCACCGGACGGCTGCTCTTCCAGTTTCCAGCATGCGCATGCAAACCAGCCAGGTGGTCTTCGCACGTGCATACGCACCAGAAACTGAAAGAACAGGTGGCCGGTGCACATGTGCGTGCTGGAAACCAAAAGATCATTTTCCTGGCGCACACATGCGCACCAGCTGGCTGTTCTTCCGCTTTCCAGCACATGCACGCACATGTGCTCCCATTTCGACATTCGATGCCGAAAAGGTTCGCCAACACTGCAGTAGGTATACAATTATTACAAAATGTGGAATTTGTCTTTTTTTAACATAAATTTAAATTTGTAGTTGATTTTCAAATACAGTGTTTTATGTTCTTTCTGAATATGGTTTGAATGTATAATACTAGGTGGTTCAGTGTGTTAAAGATCATTTTAAAAGTACCTAAAATAAAATTGCTATTGCTGAGGAGAATTGCTATGATAAAAATGAATGTTTTGCCAAGAATGATGTTTCTGTTTCAGACAATACCTGTTTTGACAACAGATGTACCATTCAAACAACAGCAAAAATATATCTAAATTTATATGACAAGGAAAAAAACATGAGTTAAATATAAAGTGTTACAAGATGCAAAGGAAAAAGGATTGTGTTTACCAGACTTGAAATTGTATTTTGCTGCTGGTTATTTAGCTTGGATGAAAGAACGGATGTTACTGAGAAACAAGAAACTTTTACAGCTAGTTTATTTAGAATTCAGTGAACTCCCCACACTTATATAGAAAGGGAGTCTTAAGGCAGAATTTGGTCAGAGATATAATAAGGAAAATGCTTCTTTAAAACTCATATTTTTGCAATGTCCTATATTTATTAAGTTTTGGGAGAAACCAGTAGACATAAATATGACAGCCAAAAAGCTAAATTTTTCAAAGGATAATATTCTCGTGAACTACATACTTACATACCTATAATATATCCGGACAATATCAATAGAATCTCCATGCCCTTACTATGTCCAATGGATATTTCACCATTGGAAAGATAAATGTACAGCCTCTTTCAGTCAGTGAATTGAGAACCTGATTGCACTTGCCACCTATAAGCAGATTACCAATAGAAGTAGACTTTGTATGGATAAATATAATGAAGTGTGAGGCTCATTTATGCAAAATACAGTAGGTTAACAAAGCATGATAGATATATCATCCCTGAATAATATTTGCATTACATGAGCATATATAGAATTATAACTGTTTACTCTAATGATATAGCACACTGTACTTTGTTTTTTTCTTGTATTTTTTCACTTCTGTTTTAAAGAATTTAATGTACTTTTTTGACAATGTATGTATTGCTATCATAGTTAACTTTGTGTTTTGTTGCTTTTCTTTTATTACTTTAAAAGTAACAAATAAAGTAAAAAGAGAGAACTGTTAAGAAAATAACACTGTTTTTTTAGTTCACTGGCCTTATTTACAATCAGAGAAATTGAGGGAACAGCGTTATTCAATTAATAATTATATTTAACCCGTAAAAGATCCTGCTGCAGCTAAAATATATAGGTGCATGTATTAAAATTACAAAGAATTGTGAATTTTTTTTAAATTTTAGAAAAACAAATGCAGTGATTTGGGCTTTCTGTATAATTTGGCTTTTTTTACAAAAAAGAAAATTTGTCATTTATAATTTTGGACAGGTGTAGATTAACATAATATTCCTCCTGAAAACATCGTGACTGAAAAGGTCCTGACAAACTGCCTTCTGTGATTTGGATACACCCCTGTCAACATTTGGCTTTGTTTCTTTGCCTTCCACCTCTTTTCATCTTAGTGTTATATGTATGAAAATTAGTTTTATATAAAGTATGCCTATCAACTTTCTGGAGACTGAGCATTTGCCATACTCAGCACTCCAGAATTTCAAAGCTTCATGATGTTTCTGCTTCAGAACATTTTGCAAGGAATCTACTTTTCCTTGTGGAGTCATAGAAGCACCCAAATTCAACTCAAAATGACAGGTGTATATCCCGAAATTAAGCATCAATGTTTTGAGTGATGCCTGGAAATTAGCTTGAAGTTAGCGCACCTATTTAAGTCTGAAGGGATAGAACCCCTTTCCATTCTGTATAAGGAATCTTGTATCAGCTATATTTTCGAGAAGCTCTTCCGAGCCAATTCCATATACAGAGCATTACACTTGTTCAAAAATATTTATAAAGGTTAGGATAATTGTGGCCAGATTATCTGTGTAGGAGTGGCTGTAACTGAAGTACCAAGCAGAGCTGGTGAAGTGTACTCCATGCCATAGAAACCACCAAACTCTAAAGATAAGAATTATCAAATGATGCTGGTATAATCAAATCAAATGATATCCATAAACTTCAAATCTGATCCTTTAAGAGGAGTACAGCATCATTTTAACCTGACACTTTGCAACAACCACTGATTACAGATAGCTACTAACAACATCTGTGAAGCGTCTGAACTAAGCTTCAGTTGATTGGCTTTCCTGCAGCTCTACATTGGTTCCAGGAACCCATGCACCATTTACAATTCCAACTGAATTAGTTAACAAGGCTAAACACTGATCATTTCTCACCTGAAATCCTCACATGGCTTCATTCAGAAACTTGATATAAATTCTAAAGAATGCTGTGGGGTAAAAATAAAGTCATGGAGAAGATCATAGCAGAGCTTCCATGGGGAAGAGCTGTAGTATCCCAGCACCACCTTCTGGAAATGGTCAGATCAAACACCACATATTTTCTTAGTTTCATTCTTCTTTCCACTGAATATAATAACTTTGATTTCATCACTGGGAAGTTAAAAGCAAATATTCTCTTTTCAAAAGGCCTATCATGATGGAGGGTCCAAGGAATTGTGGGGGGTGGGAGGTGGAAGGTGACTTCATCTTTACCAGATTAGTTTTCCAGGAGGATCGGTGCTGAGCACTAGAAAAAAATAAGCAGCTTTTAATTTTGAAACCATTCTTTGTCTCTACTGTCACCTATTGAACATTGAAAAATACTTAGTACATTGATTCCAAATTTTGCACTGGTAAAATCAGTAATAATTTAGTTTCCATAGCTTAGCAAGATTTGTCATGGGACTTTATCAGCCTTTAATTCCCAAACCCCAAGATATAAACTGATCCGTTGCCATTGACTTATTTAAAGCTAGAATAGTTGTGGGAGAAAGAAGAGTTTGGTATGAAATCAAAGCAGAATTTTGCTTCTTAACAGCTTTTATGTACCAAGCATGATATAGCACTCTCATAAATTGTAGAACAAAGTTGTCATGCTTGTAAAGCTGGCAAAGTTTCATCTCTTTATTACCGGTATTTATCTTCATAAACAGCTACAGCAGAACAATACCCACATATTCTAAAATAGAAAGGAAACAGAGAAGGTTTTCTTAGCTAGATTTATCTCTAAGTACCTTGGACTAAGAATAAGCCCATGGAAAGTTTACAGCAACAATGGTTATCTAACTTCGCCCTATATAAAGATAATTTCCTATAGGTTTGCCAAATTGCTTACTTCTATTTCTGGGCATTACTGGAAGCCATCAAGATATTAATGATTTCACAGGGAATGGACAGCTAACCAAATCTTCCATGTCAATTTCTAATATAGCAATTGCCTTATACATCTCCTAGGGTCTGTGAGTCTCTGTTCATCTCCATCTCTTAGAAAAGAACGATTCCTGAAATGGCTGGAGAAAATGGCCCATAAGCTTGTTCCTGTCACTCTCACTCAGCAGCTGAGGCAATGTGGAAGCTATGACAAGCAATACAAGGACATCAAGGCAGGTTGTTATCGAAGTTGAGGGGGCTGTTACATAGCTTAGCTGTATAGATCTCAGATACAGTAGAGGAGCTGTCATTTAAGCAGTGTAAAAGTAGGTTTCAAATTTCACTTCTGCTGGTTTCTGTGATTGTACAATATATGTATTTATCCATAGCCTTGGGCACCAAAATTTCTTGAACAAAACTTGCATGTGGTCATTGGCCTCCTTAAAGTAGAGAGTTCCAAAGCCTGGGGATATCCTGAAGAAAGAACATCTCCTTCATCCAAGCACATGGGGGTTGTTGTTGTTGTTTACTTTATTCATTAAACATGAAACTCAGTCAACTGAACATTCAAAAATGCATCACAAATACTGGTGCTAATGGTTGATACAGGTTGCTGCCAGCGTCCTAAGTATCAACCAAGTACCTTCTTAAAATATATGATGTTCCAAGTAGCGCAGTCTTTTGCAGTTCCGCTGGTGTTATTGC
>JANHFT010008996.1:232235-244286 GCA_032467955.1 Pseudoxenodon macrops
TGGATTCCTCCCCAAACCCATCATTGCCCCCCCCCCATACATGTATCATCTTCTAGAAAATTGTTCTTTCTATCATCATCCCATCCCAGCTCCAACTCCCACAATAAATCAGTACTTCTTGGCCCTGCTAAATATGATGTTCAGAGTTTTTTGGCCACTCTTTCCAATAAATAAGAGCCTTCTGTTTCATTCCCAGTGCCTTTGTAGTTTAATCAATTGGTAAGACAACTCAAGAAGAAACAATAACTGCTAGATCTATCAGGTAAAGGCACTGAAGGAAGTTTCTTTGAAAACAATAGAAATGCCCTAATTTTTTAATGTCCTTTGTGCTTGATCTTTATTATAAACGATTATATAAAAGTGTGCCAGCATAAAGTACTAACCAGCACAGGTTTTATGTTGCAGATAGCATGAAGTCAGCATTACAATTTTCTAATGCAATCACAGAACATCTGGAAAAATAAATTTGTTTAGGTTGAATAGCAGATCTATTTATTGAGCCCTTCTTCAAGAATACGCACATATCAACATTGGGATTGGATTCTCAAAATGTGGGAAGAGGGAGGGGTGAAAGGGTCTGGTGAATTCAAATTGATGCACTACTTATTCTGCAATAGTAATTCAATTAATGATTTTATAGACCCTATCAGTCAAATGGAATATCGAATCAAAGCAATTAACTTGGTTTGCCAATGCATCAGAGTCTCAATCTCTTCAAAGTGCATCAAACACATTTACCTTTTGCTATGTGCCAGACAGAGCAAATTGCTTTTGAGATTTGAAACTTCTGTTTTCCATGCTGAATTCTTTGAAATAATATTGGACTATTTCTTGCTGTGACCTTAGGCATTTTCAGAATGGGATTTCATCCAGAATGGTCTTAAGCAATTCCACATATATCATCATTATTATTATTATTGTGTTAAGACATACCACATAATTTCCTCTCTGTTTTTTTTTTAAATACTTATTCCTCTGTAACAATATACTCATCTGGATTTTACCTCTATGCCCATACAAGATGATAGTAATATGCTATTTGTAAGAAAGCCCCCAGTTGTATCAGAAAACCTGTTTCCTTCAGCTTAGAGACTCACCTCAGATATCCTAATACTGTACAATTTTAAGCTTATATAAAATGGCTGATATTGGGAAAGATACAAGGTTACTAGAAGGCAAGTTTTGTCAGAAATTTTCTTTCCCTCTCCAATTCAAAAAGATATATATCACCCCCCTATATGATGTACTTCAAAGAAATGGAACTCATCTGCACAAAACAATACCTGCTTTTACTGGGGTGCTTGCTGTATGCTTCCTCATATACTTTCCATTATATCCATGGATTGCAGTATGGAAGGCTGTATGTAGAATGCTGGGAGGTCATCTGGAAACAGAGGGGGCAGAGGTAGGTTCTGAATCTTCCTACTGCCGATTCACTCAGGTTGCGCCTTGAGCACATGTGCAAAGCGTGCAAGCGAGCGCATGTGTGGCAGTCAAAAACTAGCTTCTGCAAAAATTAGCTTCTGCACATGCGCAAAAGCAAAATCCAAGATGGCGGCGTCCACGGAGCCACCAACAGAACTGGCTCCATGACGTCACTGCAGAGTTACCGGATAAAGAACCGGTAGGAACCCACCTCTGGGGGGGGGTCAGATAGTACAAATGAACAGGTTTGGATCGAGCCTTGGCACACACTCCATTAGGTTTGTTACCTAGTCCAAATGTCTATTTCTTTCTAATAACTTGTGGTCCCATGTCAAATGTGAAACAGAAACTACTGGCAGTATTTTGCTTTTTCAGCAAAGAGTATAACTGCCACTCTATTCATCATTGGGAATGGGAAAAATCACATTTACAGCTGATATTTAGGAATGTAGTTGTATCTCTGGAGACACAAAACAAACAAGAAATGGTTGTTGACAATACAACCGTTATTAGGTCTTTCTGCCTTATTAAAATCCTTTCATGGGCGTTTCTGGGGCAGAAAGCAAAGTATCCTGGAAAACAACAGAAATATATTTCAGATTTTAATGTAACTGAATTATCTGTCTATCCAGTGATTTTATTAGATAGTTGTATTGTCATTCAGAAATAAATGTAAAGATGCAAAGAGAGACATTCATGCTCTACGTAGCATTCTATTACATCTCTGTGACTGAGAAAATATACTTATTTATTCATTATTTTTTTTAGCCTACTTAAAATCAGGATTGGTATGCTGGATTATTTACAAGTGATCCTCGTTTTATGACCAGTCACTTAGCAACCATTCAAAGTTATGATGGAACTTACAACCTGGATTCAAAGTTCCTATGGTTGCCCCAGTCACGTTATCAAATTATGGACACTTGGCAACTGCCCCACATTCATGGCTGTTTGCAGCATCACACAGTCACATGACTGGAATTTATAATGTTTTATGCTGAAAACTGGTGTTTACTTCCAGTTTCCAGCAAAAAATGCCCATTGCAGATGATGGATTCACTTAAAGACTTTATCATTCACTTAACAACTTACTATCAGATAAAAGTCATATAATATTGAAGAAATAGTAAAACAGAATCATTAAAAGAAGAATGCAAAAGGAAAGACAAGAAGGAAATGTGAATTACAAAAATTAAAATATTTTTATTTTTTTAATTATTTTAAATAAATAAATTAAATTGTTAAATTGTCTTGTGGCAAGTTGTCCTGCAATGAATTGGCCATGACAAATTGGCAGTGGTGAGTTGACTATGGCAAGTTGTCCCATTCCCTATAGCTTGTTATTCAATTTCATAGCTTTTCATAGCACAAGTCCAATAATATGGTTAGCTGTTGGAGCAGTTGGACTCACAATTGTCCAGTATGAATTTAGGTAAAACTACCCCCTCTCCTACTCCACTCTGTATGACTATGCCGCACATAGCAGTACTGCCACAACTAATTAGATTGTATGAACGTGGCTTTTGTGCTTCTGTACTTTCAAATAACTGAATTTCTCTAAAGCTTCTGGAATGTTCCATTCATCCCTAACAGATTCATTTTGGATTCCCAAATCTATCCAAAGTAGCCTACTTCAGTTCCAGAACAAGGATTTGCCAAGAATGAATGCATACTAATAATACAGTATATTATTTATTACTATAACCATAATTACATATAATGTGTTACAATGAATTTCCTAAGAAGGATTTGAATAAGTCAGGAGAACAAATCTCTTACTGTTTGGTTATTCATGGTTTGCTGTCTTCTTGACTATTGTGTCTTCCAAAAATTATTGTTACCCTGCTGATTACAATTGGTAGTTTTGCTAGGAATGTAGAATGACTCTAATCCTTAATCCTGAAAACCCCCAAGAACAATATACACCAATGAATTGAATTCTTACATTAATGCAAGACCTGTGTTTCATTGTTCAGAATATTTCTAACCACATAGATAATCCTCAACTTCCAACCATTCATTTAGTGACTGTTCTAAATTACAATGGCACTGAAAAGTGACTTACAACAGGTCCTCACACTTCTAACTATCACAGCATTCCCCTAGTCACATGATCAAAATTCAGGCAGCATCCCCAGATCATGTGATTGCCATTTGTGACTTTCCCTGACAGCTTCTGACAAGCAAATTAAATAGGGGAAACCTGGTTTGCTTAATGACCACATGGTTCATTTACCAACTGCAATGATTTGTTTAACAACCATGGCAAAAAGGTCATAAAATCAGGCACTTAACAACTTCCTTGCTTAGCAATGGAAATTTTAGTCCCAATTGCGGTTGTATATGAAGGAGTACCTGCATCGGAATACAGTTCAAAGCTTACTGCTGTAAAATAAATATAAATTTTCACTGAAATAATCTGCTTCATGCATTTCAATGTTTTCTTTTAGGATAAAGATATAAGATGCATTTGTTCATTTTTACCTACAACAGTCCGATCAGTGTCATGTTCACTTTTTCAGTGCAGTTGATTATTTTCTTTCTTTTGATTTGATTTTGAAAAGGTGACAGTTCTCTAGACAATGTTCACATAACCCAGACTTTTGGTGTCAGTGCCTGAAATGAATTACTGTTTATATTAGAAACTTCATTTAATAAATTAGGTCTGGTCTATGAACTGTCAAAGTTCCCCTAGGTCTGTAATTCATATATAACAGATGCCTTTTCCAAGACTCTTTAACTAGCAAGTAGCCACATGATTGCTTCCTCTTTGCCATTACTAAATTCTGTAGGTTTCGCTATCTATTGCCTACAGAGAATTCAAAACAATTTAAAAGGGCATCTGGTAGAAGGCACTCTAAGGCACAAAAAGACCATTCCATATACAATGCGCTTCTGTTTAGGCCAGAGAATTATTCAGTAATTGGCACTTGTTTAAATAGACCATTCAGAATCAGTTTGCCTTTGGTTTTCCAATTGCAGATTGAGTTACTGAACTTACTTTTTTCCAAACAAGAAACTTGGGGAGTCCTGATTTTTTCAGCATATTCGTGGCACCACAGTGATTAAGAGCAATACCTATTTTTTTTGTAAAAGAACAAACACATTTTTCAAAAGTGACATAAATAATTCAGACATTTTCCCCCAGATTGTTTATAAATTATATATATTTAGTTTACTCTGGCCTAGTTTGTGTAAAACCAATGTAAAAAGAGAGAAAAAGAAAGAGAGAAATGGAACAGCAGTAAAAAATTTAATTGAACATTGAAAATGGTAAGAGGAGATGTTGATATGTTATTCTAACTTTGTGGCTGGTTTTTTTATTAGAATCCATCATTCCTATGCTTAGACTGATTCTAGCAAGTTCACAATGCCATTGCTTATATTTTGCAAAGCACTCTTAGTGTGGGAACAGTTGTCCCATGAAAAGTTAATAATGAAGTTTATCTATAAGGATATAAAATAATGTTGTGGAAACATCAGTTCATATCAACCATTATCAGTTCAGACACTTGGAAAATTTCCTTCTATACCTTTAGGTGCTAACATTGTGTTTATTTTTTGTTTGTTTGTTTCTTTTAAGTTTGATTTGTGCATTCTAATTTTTATAGTGTCTACCCTCCCTAGAATGTTTGTCTTGCACAAAACATTTTGAACAGAACAGCTGTCCCATGAAAATTTCATTGTTCTTTCTGCTAACACATTAAGAGTTCAGTCAACACTATAGCCATGCCTGCGAAAATTAAGAGTTAGCCTTCTGTGCTTCTCCCCATACTTAAGAAAGTAAAAAACTAACCAATGGCAAATGTGAAAACTGGATCATAATTAGTCAGTGATCAGGAAAGAGGCTGATAGCAAACATCATATATTAAGTGAATAAGATCACTTTAGAAATGCAACACATTTCTTGTTCATATCTCTAACCATGAAAGTTTATGGTTTGTCTTAATAGCTTGCCCTGTGTATTAATTTCCTATAGGTTTTGCAATTATTATCTCCTCTCCTCTTCCCTCCCCTCCCTTCCCCTCTCCTCTCCTCTCCCTTCTCTTGTTCTGTTTTGTTCTATATAGAGGGAGGGATATAGGTGGTTAAGAAATATTACAATACTTGTTAATTTTATTTAAAAATCAAGATATTTATATTTTATGCTGATGTAACTCTGGCATAACTCTAGCTTTTAAACAACCAACAAACATACAATAATGCATTCATCCACATATTTTGTATGCCCTGCCACAGAGATGGACTGCTTACAGTTTGTGGTGAACATGTTCCAACAATGGAGGCTCCATTTTAGCAGAAAGCTAGTATTTCCCATTGGAAAATAGAACTAGTCCTCTATAGAGAACTAGCACATTCTGTGTCACTTGGAGGAGAAGCCTGACAAGAGTTAGTACCCTCAAGACTCCAATTGTCCTGCTGAAGGGCTGATCCCTCCTATCCAGCTGTGTGCCTCTATGACTATTATTTGGAGGTGGGGCAAAGGGGCAGCCAGAGCTCCTCTAGTAAGATCCTTTGTAATAAAACAACATCAGAACCCCCACAAAACAACAGTGTGTCCGTGAAGGCAGTACCACCTGCCAGAATATGTGCAACATAAATGCCTACTCCTGCCCAATATAGTGAACTTGTAGCCTGAAGTTCTAATGGGGAAAATCAAGGAGGAGCAAAAGCAAGTATCAAAGCCACCAAAGAGTGTCTGGGCTCATTTCAGGTCCTAAGGTTGACAATGAAAAGAATGCCATAGTGAAGACTCAACAGCCACCATCACCCTTACCCTCTCTTCCCCTCGTTTCTCCTATATGCTTCTGATGAAGGAATTCTGCTATAACTCAACTTGTATATGAAAAATGAAGCATGGTAGGATGAATACTATGTGAGGAATAATTTTCCGGTCAAAACGCTTGAGAAAGTGGATATACCCAGAACCTCACATTTAGCCAGCTTCTTAGTATTAAAGATGCTTTTAAGGGCCAAGATGCAAGTGAGAGGTCATGCCCAAGCAACACATTGCTAGAGGTTTTATATGGGTTAAAGGGCACTTTTGAAGGCTGCATTGGATCCTCAAGCATGGATGGCAGCTTTTGAAGGAATGAGGATTATTCAGGGGATCTAAAATAGAGAACTGACCTAAAAACTGCATAATAGGAAAGAGTGAGCTTTTCTTTTGCAATCATAGATTAAACGATAACATGGTAATTGCACTTATATGTGCTGTAAAAGAAACCAGAAGCTTCTTTTTTCTTTCTTTCTGCACTTTTGCTTTTTTCATCCCTTTTCCTTTTTTTCTGCATTTCTGCTTTTTCCCCTTTCCCTTTTCTTTCTTTTCTGGCTTTACTTTTTATTAGTTCATGTTAGCTCTTTGGGAAACTTTCAATAAAAGAGACAGGGGGGAGAGGGGGAGAGAGGGAGGGGCAGACCCATGAACCAATATTTCACTTGTATGAAATATTTTGTTGCTTTTGCATTTTTATTACCCTGCAAAGATGCTGCTTGTTTTGTGGTCCCTTTGAATCAGTGTTGACTCCTGCCTGGCCTAGTTCTCAAAGTTTTCTTGGCAAGATTTCAGAAATGGTTTGCCAGTGTCTGTTTCCTAGGGTTAAGAAGGAATGACTAGTCCAAAATTACCTAGTTGGCTTCGTGCCATGGATGGGACAAGAATTAAGTGTTTCACTTTCTAAGCCTGGTGCCTTAACCACTGCAGTAAACTGGCTATTCCATTTCATCTACATGCTTTAAAAAAATCTTGTTCAATATAACACATCATATAATACAACCAATTGCAAAAAAAAAATAGTTCTTTCCTTCCCATAAACTCTGAGGAAGCAGTGAATATATCCCAATAGAGAGTTTGGATGCTATTTCATATCCAAAGGGAAATATTATTCTGCCATAAATCACTTCTCACAGAATGTGAGATTGGATGCAGTTCCATCTGCCTAAGTTTCTCTTCCTGACACTTTCCTTTCACAAAGAGGCCCCTTGCCTTATTGTGAGAAGATACAAATGCTATAAATCAGGGGTGTCAAACTGGTGGCCTGTGGACTGATTTGCATCATGTGCAGGCCACGACCACCCCAGCTCGGCAAAGGGGAAAAACATCATGAAATATCATGTGACGGTTGTGAGTTTGACACCCATGCTATAAATGGTTAAACTATATAATTATATATTGAATTACTCCTATGGAATAAGGAAATTATTTGTTTTGAATTTCCCCTTCCCTTTCAAAGCTGGACCATAATGACCCTGATAGCTATAACTTATTGATGGGACTAAGACTGAATCATCAACCTATGTGGTTCATTGCATCACATCTTCCTATCTTCCTAATCTATCACTAAACTACTAAGAACATTGTTTGCTCAGTGAAAAAATAGCAAAAGTTTTGCTACTCATTTCTCTTGGAGTACAATTTATGCAAAGTTACAGAATGTTAAATATTATTCTCTTGTTCTTTCCATAACCTTAAAAAATCATTTCTGCCTAGATCAATTATAATCTAAGATGCAGCCTGGCATTTAAACTCAGGAGAGCTATTCATTAATGGCATTACTATATATTGTACCATATGGATGCATCATCATCAATTGTTTACATAACTTTTAAAAAAACAACACTGTCTGTCCAAAGATCCCTGAGGCAATCTGTACATTTTAGAAACAATATGGATATTTTTCTAAGACTGGGGAATTAACTTAGTATCTTGATGATTTCTTTAGTTAACCACAGGATTACACACATTTCTGGCTTTATGTGAAACCAAATAAGATTACTTTAACCCATGGAAAATCCAAAATGATACTCCTGCTTATGGAAAAGCATGTTAACCCTGTTTTCAGAACACCCTCAATTTTTTTCAGCTCCATAATCAATTTATGTCTCCTTACTAGTGTCCTGGCAACATATGACCACACTAACTGAATAAAAATCAACAATTTAGAAATGTGGAGTCTCTCCCAATTTCTCCAGCTAATTCTTGCTTTCTCACCACTCCCTCATCTAAGAAAGTAGTGATAGCACTTCGATATGACCAATACCTTCTCTTTGGACAGGAAGAAGCAATGGGCTTGGCTTGAATACTGTAGCTAATCAGTGCTTGGGCTGTACATTTCTACGTTCTGACAGGGTAAAATGATTACCATGAATTGCAACCATTTACTATAGAAAAATACAGAAATATCCTTTGACTCAGGAATATTATAATCCATCTCAGAGTCCCAACATTTTAAAAGTAATCTTTTATTGCTTTTAAAATAATGACTCACCCCCCCAAAAAAAAACTCAGAAAATAAGGGCAAGCATAAAAATTGGCAAAAATTAACAAATTCCGTGGCCAATCAATTGGAAAATTCCGCCCGCATATATAGAAAAATACTGCAAAGGAAAACCAATATATCATTTTAGCAATAAATAGTACAATTCTAGGGTACTCTTTTGCTAAAGGCATCTATAGTTTGCATCAACTCTGAAATTGAAGTATGAGATTTCAAAATAAACAAAAGAATGTCACCTGCAAATAAAATCAATTTGCATTCAATTGAGTTATGTGCTACTCTGTAAATCTCTCTAAGTTGTTTAATACAACTTGACTTAATAGCATATGTAAAGAGTGCCACATACATATTAAGAAACAAAGGTGAAAGTGGACATCCTTGCCTAGTTCCTCTAAATAGTTGAAAAGTGGGAGATAACAAGCCATTTACAATCCATCTAGATGTGGGTAGCTCATATAACATCTTAATCCATGTGATGGATTCCAAAGGAAATCCAAATCTATTTAATACACAAACATGTATTTTTGTGTCTTTTGCTAAAGGCTTTTTCAGCATCCAATGATAAGATTATAACAAACTGATCTTTATTTTTATTCAAATCTATTAGATTTACAGCTAATCTGATATTTACTCCTTGCCCAATTTTTATAAACTCTGCTTGATCGTTCTTAATAACAAACAATATCACTTGCTGTAATCACCTTACTAATACTGCTGTTAAAATCTTTGTATCAACATGAATCAATGAAATTGGATGATAATTAGCACACTGCGTGGGATCTTTACCTGCTTTTGATATAACTATAATATAAATATAAATGTGAAGGGTTCTTGGTGCCCTCTGAGCTTGGTTGTTTTACTGCAGACATTTCATTATACAAACTATGTAACATCATCAGTGCTAGTAAGGAATGGAATTTGCTGTTAGTTTATATGCTAATGGCTTGCCCTGTCAGTGTTGGTGAGGGTGGTCTTGAAGAATATTACAATATTTTTATTAGGACATGTTCTTCGTCACAGATAGTAAAGCAAAAATAATATATTAGACACCAAACTGAAGGGCTGCAGGACAAATTCTGTGACTGGTTTTCCCCAGAGTGTACTATCTAGCTTTTCTAAAAAGAAATAGTTCCCCCCAATTTATATTCTGGCTCACTATTCTGCCTTGGATTCTGAAGAGAAGAACTAAAAAACTACTGCTGCCTCTTAAATTCCCTCAGAGCTGATGAAATTTTACATTGATTCATGTGTTCAATGGATTAAGCTAGTTATATTGTGAAGAGCTTTAGTTAATGGGATTTGTACAGTTGTCAGAAGGAGTTTGCTATTCATTCAAGCCGGGCAAATTATTAGCAAATATTCATTCAGAACAATATCCATGATTTCACACTGTGAGTGTTTGTAAAACATGAGGTTGCTTCACTTTGGCGTGGATCTCTGCCCGCAAGGGTGGATTAAATAGAAAGAATTAATAAAGTGAACACATGGTGGATATTCCCTGAACAAGGGAATCATTTTGAAGAGAATTAAAATTGTATTTATCCTCAATTTGCAACCAATCACTTAATGGCCATTTGAAGTTAAGATACCCTCCCCCGCAAGAGATACTTATTGTCCAGTTACAAAGTGGCCCCTCCATTGTTCACTCTTATGAGTGCAATGGCCACATACATAGACAGTGCAGTGACACCACCACCACCCCACCCCATCTTTCCATCCTGCTGGGTCAGCACAGGCCTCAGTCTGCTCCCAACCTAGATACACGGATGTCTAAAGCTGGTCAGGAGAAGCTACTATCACACGGGGGGGGGGGCACTGTTACAGCCTGTAGGCTGAGGCCTGTTTCCCATCCAATCACCAAAGTGTCTCCCAAATCCTCCCCCTGCTTCTTGGGGTTTGCCTAGGCCTCAGCTTTCTCCCAACCCAGCCACTCAACTACCCAAAGGAGCCTAAAGTTGGGCAGCAGAACTACTGTTACAGCTTATAAACCACAGCATGCTTTGTACCATATCCAGCCACCCAAGAGACTAGCAGGACTCAGCCTCCTTCTCACTCAGCTCCTGGCCCTAGAAGCACCCGACTTTCCTTTCTGTTTGCGATGCGATGCAATGCAATGCAATGCAACACAATGTGAGTCTCAGCTTTCTTATAGAAGCTGCTTGCCTCATGGTAACCTGTGCTTTTCTACAAGCAGGTAGTAACTTCTCACGAGCCTATAGCTTTTTAAGGAGGTTCCATTTGTGGTTCTTCCTTAAAAAACAAGGTGCCAGGCTCATCTGCCTGGGTCTGTGCTAAGCCTACCAGGGCCTCCACCACCTCTGAGGAGCTCAGTGCTCTACTTAACTTACACATTCATTTAACCGCCACATCAAGGGAGAGCAAAGTTTAAAATTCCCATGGACACAGTTTTATTTATTTTTATCCCCCTTTACAAGCAGTCATTAACATTAGAGAAATACAAAGGTTGAGATTCTTCAAATTATGACAGGTTCAAAACAAATATGCTCCTTTTCATCTGTTTCATTTCTTTGTCTGATAGTATTGGTCATATTATTAGGAATAATAAGAATGATTAGGGACTTCATATAGCAACCCAGTATAATATAATTAATTTGTTCCCAAATGATATGTTTATTTCCTTAAGAGCTCAAAAATTGGAGATTCCAATTGCAGACTGAATTGGATGAATTCTAAAAAGTGCAAGATTAGAAGTAAATATTAGAAAGTCATCGACTATAGTAATTAACACTGTGAGAGTGTCACACAACCAACTTCAAAAAAGTATAGGGTTATATATATCAGCCCTCATGGATTTGAACACTTTGGAGAAATGATTACAAAGGACTGGCATTAATTAAAAAGATAATTATGAATCTTTATTATGTAAAATCAAGATGGAATTAAAAACTTGGCAATGTGATTATTATCATTCTTAGGAAGGATAGCAACTGTTACAATGATTATCCTTCCAAAAATTCTGTTTTTCTTTTAAACCTTCCCAATATCAATGCCCTCTAATTGGTTCAATAATTACAGGAATTATATTTTCATTTATTCGTAATTATTTTTTTAAGAACTAGAATCAGACAAGCTGTCCAGTATAAACAACAGCAAAATGGAAGTTTAGAAATACCAGTTTGAAATAAGGTGCAGACTATGCAGAGGGGCCTCAGAGACAGCCCAGCACGTAATAGCAAAGTATAAGATGCAGACAGGAAGACCATACGCTGAACGGTACAACCACGTAGCTGGCATTATATACAGGAACATCTGTGCAGAATATGGACTAGACCCTCCTAAATTTAGATGGAGGATTAGATTACAGATTAACAGAGTTGGAAGGGATTTT
>JANHFT010008996.1:244386-257154 GCA_032467955.1 Pseudoxenodon macrops
ATAGTAACAGTAATGCAGTCTTAGTAAGTAGTTTGACAGTGGTGAGGGAATTATTTGTTTAGCAGAGTGATGGTGTTCGAGAAAAAACTGTTCTTGTGTCTAGTTGTCTTGGTGTGCAGTGCTCTATAGCATCGTCTTGAGGGTTGGAATTGAAACAATTTATGTCCAGGATGTGAGAGGTCAATAAATATTTTCACGGGCCTCTTTTTGACTCGTGCAGTGTACAGGTCCTCAATGGAAGACAGGTTGGCAGTAATTATTATTTCTGCAGTTCTGACTATCCTCTGAAGTCTGTGTCTGTCTTGTTGGGTTACAGAACCAAACCAGACAGTTATGGAGGTGCAGATGACAAACTCAATCATTCCTCTGTAGAACTGTATCAGCACTTATTTATAAGTGTACATTATATATTTATTTAATAGTGTGAACAGAGTTCCTTTCCAATGGAATTGGGAGGCAGAGTGAAATGTATTCTGCCAATGTGTCTTGAAAAGGATTGGCCTTTCAATGTTATACGAGTGATTCTTAATTTCAAGATGAAATGCTCAAGACCTAACAACCACTACTAGCTAATATTCACGGTGTCATTTGAGGAAAATCTTCCATGGGAGAAATTTGGAGAATTGTCTCTTTAGAGACCCTCCCCCATCATATTCCTGTTGTTGATGAAATCCCTCCAGAGGAAAATTAGCTCCATAGAGAACCTTTAATTCCCCTGAGCAAATGAAGCAGGTTGGAACTAGGTCTGAAGGTATCTGCAACTCCTGGTCACCACTTTGAGGAAAAGCTCCATGTAACAGATATACCATAATCAGAGGTTTTTTGTGGGGGAGGGGAGGGACAGTGGGCAGTTTGGGATTCTTGAGAATGTTTTGCAGGTGTTCTCTGCTATGTAGCAATGATAGGAACTTCAGTAGTCATAAGCTACCCTAAAAACAAACTAGTGTTGTTAATATGAAATTCACATCACATCTCTAGGCAAAGCAAGACTGAAAGCTGCACAATACACCTGCACAATGGTATACATACAAAGAGGTATATACAGTACATGCACACAATCCCTGCACAATTGCACATCTGTCACACTCATAACTCAGTAAAGAACACTCTATCCTACTGGATGATGACTGGCCTGTCTACAATTCCTTCTCATTTTTTCCCTCCAGTTTGCCTTTAAAAAAATCTTCATTGTTTACCATCCTCTTGAACTTTTCAATCACTCAGAAAATTTCCAATTACACCTACTTCCACTTTCAATTTACATTTAAATTTTTAGGTCAAATTCTCCCCTCCCCCAACCAGTAATTTTAGAGTGATTAATCTGAGTTCCATTTCCCAAGGAAGTTGTACATTTTTTGGAGTAAAGTTCCCTACTATAAATATAGAATTTTGGTTTTAAAGCATTTGCAACTATTGGCTGAAATTCCTATGCAAAGGTTTATGTGTATTAGAGATTGAAAATCTTGAAAAAAAATCAACTTTGAAGCTTGGTATGCAAAATAGTATTTGGAATTCCTGATCTGGAGAAACAAATTCCCTTCTTCCTTCCGTATCTGATGAGATTGTTTCCAGAATATACAACTATTCTGTTACTCAGCAGATAAGGATTGCACTCATAATTTCTATGAAGAATTCCCAAGATTCCCAAGTTGGGAGTGTTTCTTCTACAAATTTACAGTGCTTAGTAGTGTTCCTTTGTTCAGCTTCTGTAATCCTCCAGCAGCGTCCCTTTTTACAACATTATTTCTGAAAAATATACAACAAACAGTGACAAAGCAGCTAACACTAGTTTTATTAACATAGTTAATTGAAAATCTGTATGTGTACTCAGATGGCAATCACTGTTATGGACACAGTTCCCCTTCCTAAATTATGCTTGGGAACAAAATTATCAAGGTCAAACCTGTCTGGTACACTTAGAATAGCCTATTTTGAATTCAGCACAGTTGTTCCGAGGACAGAATATTCTGACCTCAAAATACATTGCATATCTGAAGAAAACCTTCCGTGACCCTGCAAATACTCTTGTCTCCAATGAAACTGAACACTCATTCAGTTTCACTTATCACTTATCTTTGATATTGTTCAATGAATGCTATTGGCTTAATCTTTTGCACCTCCAGTTGCAAAGCAACATGGAACGAGATAAATACCTGCTTGTACTTTCTTTGCTTCCCTGGAGAGTTTTCTGCTTTGTTGAGTAAACACCAAACTACAGATAGTCCTTGACTTACAACAATTCATTTAGTGACCAAAATTACAATAGCACTGGAAAAGTGGCTTATGACTTTTCTTACAACTGTTGCAGCATCCCCATTATCACTTGATCAAAATTCAGGGGCTTGGCAATTGACTCATATTTATGATGGTTGTAGTGCCATGTGACAACTTCTATGACCTCCTGACCTTGATTCACTTACCAACTGTGGCAAGAAAGGTTGTAAAATGGAGCAAAACTCACTTAACAAATGTCTCACTTAGCAACAGAAATTTGGGGCTCAATTATGTTCATAAGTCACTAAGGACTACCTGTATAGGAGGCAGTGGCTTTCCATAGGAGGGGGAGGGGGGCTGCTGTAAAGCTTTCTGTGAAATGAGAGGATGGGCCAACAAGCATCATTTTAGGGAGCCACTCGCTGATCTGCCAAAATGGAGACGTTCTGGTTTGTATGGAATTTTGAAGCCCCATGGAGACCAATGGGCCCCTTCTCTTTAAATCTGAGCTCCTACCAGTGGTGGGTTTCAAAAACCTTTACTGCCGGTTCTGTGGCCGTGGCTTGGTGAGAGTGGCATGGCTTGGTGGGCATGGCAGGGGAAGGTTACTACAAAATCCCCATTTCTTCCCGATCAGCTGGGACTCAGGAGGCAGAGAATAGATGGAAGTGGGGCCAGTCAGAAGTGGTATTTACCGGTTCTCCAAACTACTCAAAATCTCTGCAACCGGTTCTCCAGAACTGGTCAGAACCTGCTGAAACCCACCTCTGGTTCCTACCTTGGCAATATTTTACTTCTAGTTTTATAGTACAAGCCGTTGAATTTTGAAAAATGATGAAAACCTCCCCTGGCTGCTTGATAAAATTGTATTTGTGTTGTGCCAAGCCTATATCTGACCCACTGCTGCTCCTGATTATAGGGCTGCCTGTTCTGTAATGAAAAACAAGCATATTTATAAAGACAGGTTTCCTATTATCCTGAGAGGCAGCTGTTACTCTGCTGCAATCTTTTATTTTTTTTAATTAGTTTAGTAGAGTACTGCCTGTTAATTCCACACTTGACAGTGATCTTTGGCCCTAGTTTTTGAAGCCTTAAATGATATTGTCCTTAAAAAAAACCTCAAGGCCCTCCACCATTAAATATTTGATTTGATTTGTTCTATTATACAGCATATTAAATGTTATTCTGCCAGCTAAGTATATATGGGTGTGATCCAAGGGCAATTGAAGTTAATGGCCCTCTTTCAATTAGCATCAATGGACTGTTTTTTTTAATTAAGCACCATATATGTGTTTTCCAAACAGCACTAATAACATTCTGACTATACTAATAAGGATTTTTCTTAGGAGCGTTACATATGAGATTCGTATGGTTCACCAAACATGAGAACAATAGGAAGGAGGGGAGGGGCCGAAGGTCCTTTTTATCATGCTGAATAGCTGCTGTTCCACTAATTCTTAAGATGTCAAAAATATGCTGGGCATCATCATCCAGGCATTTGAAATAAGCCTTTATGTGCAAAGTGGGTAAGCAGTGTGAAAGGAAGCATTTTAAATAAACTGTTTCTTGCTTCTGTTTTCCTGAAATCTTAAAAACAGGAAAAAATAACAAAGTTCTCACTTAGTCAGACCAAAGGACACATCAACACCAGCTTCCATTTTTCCAGAATAGCCCAGTTCATGTTTCTTGGAAATCCCCAAATCCAGAAGGGAAACAAGACTTCCCTTATTATTCCTCAACAGCAAATGTCCTTCAAATAGGTTGCCACTCTATGGCCACTACCGGTATCAGGGGTGGGTTGTGGATCGTTTTGCTGCTGGTTTGCTCAGGGTTGCGACTCGTACGCATGCACAGCAATTAAATATCCAAAAGGGCGGTGCTCACGGACACACCGACGGAACCGGCTCCATGATGTCATCACTGAGTTACTAACAGTTCTAAAGAACCGGTTAGAACTGGTAGGGACCCATCTCTGGCCACTATCCCCGCACACACATGTTTACAGGCCTCACCCTGATTTGGTCATTGGGCCATTTTTCACCCTCCCCAGGCTTCAGAAAAGCCTCCTGAAGCCTGGGGAGGGCGAAAAAGTTCTCCCCCCGCCTTCTGGAAGGGCAAAAATCAGCTTCAGGAGTTGACATAGGGCAACGTCTCATGTGCCCTCAGATATGGCTCCACGTGCCACCTGTGGCATGTGTGCCATAGAGTCGCCATCATGGGTCTAGTGGTTAAGGCGCTAGGCTAGAAAGCAAGAGATTGTGAGTTCAAGTCCTGCCTTAGTCATGAAAGCCAGCTGAGCGACCTTGAGTAAGTTTCTCTCTGCTCAATTCATCCCACAGAGTTGTTATTGTGGGGAAAATAGGGGGAGAAAGGTGTGTTGGATAGGTTGGCTACCTTGGGTTACTTGTAAAAATAATAAAAGGTGGGATATAAATAAATTATTCAGGCTAAGCATAATAGAGCTATACTGAAAATTCCAACTCAGAATTTGATTTTTTTTTTCCATATAACTCCTCTTGTTTTATATGTATATTTATTCTTAGCATCTCAGTCTGAAAGCCCTCATTGTCTGTTCACTGCCTGCAGACCAGTGCTAGTGAAATACAAAGGATTCCAACACTGGACAATGGACCTGATCCCAACAAAGAGGAACTATTGGAATGTCGGATGCCCTCTAGGGCACTTTTATCTCAATATTAATGTTTCAATATTTCTAATCCTTAGTCTCATTTTGAATTTATTTTGTAAATGATGAGGCAAATGTTGTGAAAAGAGTTCATTGAAAAGAAATTTCAATGCAAGCACTTGCTTCTACCCAAACGCCATCTCTTCAGAAATAATCCCAATATTGGAGCTAAGCAATGGTGGCCACATTTGATGGGCTCTTCAAGAGCATTGTATCAACTTTTCAGGCATGGCCACTTCCCACATTTCTATATATTATTAGAAAACGCATTACACCTTGGGTCATCCTTCTTTCCACATTAAAAGTGGTGCCATTTCCCCTCTCCTGCCTACCTTCAGCAGAGCCCTGATGAAGCTGCTTCCTTCTTCTTCTTCTTCTTCTTCTTCTTCTTCTTCTTCTTCTTCTTCTTCTTCTTCTTCTTCTTCTTCTCCTCCTCCTCCTCCTCCTCCTCCTCCTCCTCTTCCTCCTCCTCCTCCATAGCTGACCATAGTGGAACTATCTGCCACTTTATGCCCCCAAGGTTCTTCCAGTGAGGAAGACAGATCACCCATATACCCCTCATATCAGGCATCCAAGTCACACCCATGTCCTCTCATTGCCCACCACCATTAAGAGATGTCAAATGTTGGCCTTGGTTCCAAAGCAGTGAATCGCTACTTGTCCATCAGACCTTGCCATAACCAATTGTCACCAGAAGGAGGCAGGGAATAGGTGCGGGAATATGCCACAACTTTCCCAAATTTCAATCCCACAGGATTAATGTTAATATGTCTGGATTTGGGATGCATACTTTAAGTTAGCCCATTCAAGGTAGGCTGATTCAAAAAATGTTTCTCTATGATATACTGTTTTGTCCAATTAAAAGTTACAATAGAGAATCATGAGAGTTTTAGTATCCATAGATTTATCCACGGAAAGCAGTAGGTTAATTTTTCATAATTTTTGTGATAGCAAATTTAGCAGCTAACAATTTTTAAACGATCAATTTCTTCTGCTCAAATTATATTTGGGGAAATAAACAATAAATCAACAATATTGTTCATTATCAAAGACTTGATTTTCTCAATCTCTTCAAAAACTCCTGCTCAGAAAGTATTGCCAACAGTGATATATCTACCATATTGTTTTCAAATATGATTAGATAGTCTAACAATATGAATCTAACTACTGTAGTTTCAGTGAAATATCTAAGGATTATCTTTATGGCTTGTGATTTACTAAAATAGATATAAAAGCAATTCTATGCCACATAGAGTTCCAGTGAGATATTTTGAATTTAACTCCTAAATTTCTCTTTCAAAAGAACATCATATGCATTACGTTTCATATAATACTGAGATTTCCTTGATTTTAAGTGCAGTAGATGTAAAGCATTCTTCAAATGATGTTAATGGTAGAAATTGCACAGCTGTTGAGAGATGCTTTTAATATAGAAGAAGCAACAATAATAAATAAAATAAAGATGAAATCCATAAAGCGGATGCTTTAAGAAGCCCACTTAATTCTGTTACATGTACAATAAAGCTTTCTTTTTAGTTTAAAATGAAGGACGCATTTGGATTCTAGGTGCCCTTAAAAATACTACACAAATTGAAAAAGCAACCTTTCCTTTAATAAAATATTAAAGGCAACCATTCAAATATTACCATACTTCTACCAAGGTTTGTTGTATTTTAATGATTCCTTATTACAGCGCTTCAGACAATTCAATACATTCACTGAGTACAAGATTAACAAAATGTTTCAGGAACACTTCAAAAAAAGCATTCTCCAGCAGGAATCAAATACAGTTTTTAGTAAGAGTTCATTTAACTATTCAGAAAACAATTACCAATATGTCAAATCCTTGAAACTCAAGCATTGAAAAAGTAACAACAAGACACTTATTGTGTAAAAGCAAGGGAATTAGGATTCTATCCACCTTTTATATTTACTAACACTACTGTGCTTTTCACCATATTGTCTTCTTTTTCAAAAGAAAAATCAGGTCTATAGAATTATACACACTAAATTTTCTCAGACTCTAAAACACAATTGCAACAATATTCATAATGATGATCATGTCCTTAACAATGCAGCGGCAACTCTGTTCAATTAACTTAGAGAGATTCATGAGTAGTGACTTTGTTTTCAGTGGCATTCCATGACATGTGGAAGAATCTTTCTGTCTACCAAACATTAATAATGAACACCTTACAAAAACAAAATAATCTTAGATGGTGAGCTTCAGACCTGGCCTTTTGAGCCTAGGAAAATGAAGGAAAAACAGCCACCCTTTGTTGGAGAAATGCATCAAGTAGTCCTCTTACTGTCCTACAACTGTATCTTTCCAAACAGAATTAAGTTGAAGCAATGGGTCTTTAGCATTGTTGAGGAGTTTTCTACATCTTACACATTTGTAGTTTTGTCTTTTCTGTTTTACCCGCTTCCTAGAAACTGCTTGTAACTGCTTCCAGAAGCTGGAAACCATAGCATGTAAAGCTCTCATATTCCTTCAGTGAACCCATTTTCAAGGGAGCAGAGTGGCCTTGGAAACAACACATTGTGCTATCTATCAGACAACAACTGAGTTTGAATGTACTTTTCAGTCCCTCTGAACCAAAGGTGATATTCAGCTGGTTCGGACCGACCGGTAATGGAAATTTTGAGTAGTTTGGAAAACTGGCAAATACCATCTCTGGCTGGCCCCTCCCCCACGCACCCGCTCACCAGTTCGCAACTCATCCCTCCCACCCAGTCACTGCTCTCCCTGCCTGCCTACTTGCCCCACCCCGCCTTATATATCTTGCCTTCACCATGCGGCCCAGCTAATCTCCACACCTCACCTTCGCATCTTGCTGGCTCTGCTCACCAAAGGTAAGCATGCCACCCGCTTGCCCTTTGCCTTGCCCCAGAGCCTCTATCCACTCGCCATTCACCTTGGCCAGGTCGGGGAACGTGCCATTCCCCGGTTCCAGCCTTGCCCCGGAGCTTCTGCCCACATGCCACTGCCCCCTTCTGGCCTCAAACAATGTCCCCCCGGCCAAAGCAATTTATTCAGACTGTGGCCTGCCATGCTGGGCCAAATGGCTGTAGGGGGGACGTGGGTGCAGGAGGGCAAATGGACTAGACGATTCTTCTTACCTATAAGAAGTCCCATCCGAAAAGCGCTACAGCAGAGATCCTGCAGCCACTTCTTCCATCCCTTGCTGAGCCTGGTCGCTCACGGAGACGCTCCACTGCTGCTCCTGCTGCGAGAGAAGCAGCCACTGCCCCGGAGAGCAGAGATAGAGGGGAGCAGGCCCCAAAAGGCTACTCAGTTGAGCCTTGCCATGGGACGGAAGCCGTGCATGTGCAGAAGTGCAGAAAGAATTGGATTAGGCTTGTCAGAATGAAAACTTTTCTGAATTTTCCTCCATCAACTAATCAGAAGACTGGATTTGCCCAGTGTGTACTTTAATAAAAACACATTTAGATACATCCCTTGTACTTGATCATTGAAGTAATGTGGAAAATATATTTATATGGGTCTTGGATAAAATAATTATTCTTTCAGAAATTAGTTATTACAAGAGAATGAATAATAGTATCATTTATCGTCTTAGGTTGGTCTTTGTAATCTTTTTGGAAAAGTTTTGTAAGTCACCCACAGTCTTCTAGAGAGGGTAACCATTACAAATCAATTTAATTAATAATTTAAATTAAATTACTTTCTTGGGAATTTCCTTGAAGAGGTTATTTTTTTCCATTACTGTACAATGAATGAAATGTTTGAAATCAACTTCTTTCTTTCTTATTTCATTTATATCTCACTTTACTATCAAAGTTGATGCTCAGAGGCTAAAAGTTAACAGCAGTAAATATATATTTAAAATAGAATTATGTATGATTAAAACATATATTTTTTTTTTAAAAACTGAGAAACCACCCTTAATCACAATCTACTTCCGTCACAAGGTTACCTTATCCTGTAAAGGCAAGTCACTAAGGTGAAATGGGCAGTGTATAATAGATGAGAAATAGATGAGAGATGATAGGTGATAGATGATAGATAGATCCTTGCCTACCAGCAAAAAGACAACAGAAGCAGCTTTAGCCTAGTCTTCTTTTTGCTAAAAAAAGGGATGCAGTGGCTAAGACGCTGAGCTTGTCGATTGAAAGTGGTTCGAATCCCTAGTGACGTGTAATGGAGTGAGCTCCTGTTCCTTGTCCCAGCTTCTGCCAACCTAGCAATTCAAAATCATGTAAAAAAATGCAAGTAGAAAAATATGGATCCCCTTTGGTGGGAAGGTAACAACGTTCTGTGCGCCTTTGGCGTTTAATCATGCCGGCCACATGACCACAGAGATATCTTCAGACAGCAATGGCTCTTCAGCTTTGAAACGGAGATGAGCACCACCCCCTAGAATCGGGAATGACTAGCACATGTGAAAGAGAACCTTTACCTTTTACCTTTTTGCTAACCTAGCTGCTCATCATCCTCTTCTCTTTCCTTCTGCCTTTCTCAGCATTAAAATTTTCTCCAAGGAGTACTATTACTAATTACTGAAAAGATATATTTCGATGTAAAATTAAAGCTACCCAAATTGGTACCAATTGAGATGATTTAACAAACTGCTCGATACTAAGTCACTAAGCAAATCTTTTTACACCTAACTCGTTAAGTCATGTTTTGCCCAACATGCTAGAACTGGAGAAAAGAACAAACTGAAAATGAAGGCTGGACAAGGAAATCTGATACCAACTTTCACTCTTAGGAAAACAAATGCACACAGACATACACACACACACACACCACAGTAACTACTGAGATCATCTCTTTCCAATTTTGGAAAAATAAATGTGGACAAGGAATGTATAAATCTTGATAGGAAAGGTTATTGATTCCCTTCCATTGCTTACTATGGCAATTCTAATTTAGACATTCTAAACCAATGATGGCGAACCTATGGCACGCATGCCACAGGTGGCAAGAGGAGCCATTTCTGAGGGCACAAAAGGTGCTGCCCTGTAAAAAAACGACCCAACGGGCAAACCAGAAGTGACTTCTGGTTTGCCCGTAGGGCCATTTTTCGTCCTCCAGAGGCTTCAGGAGGCTTCCCTGAAGCCCCCAGAGCATTTAAAACGGTCCAACAGGCAAATCGAAGTCACTTCAGGTTTGCGCGTTGGATCGTTTTTTACCCTCCGGAGGCTTCAGGACGCTTCCCTGAAGGCCCCAGAGGCTTCAGGACACTCCCCTGAAGCCCCCGGAGGGTTTAAAATGGCCCAGCAGGCAAATCGAAGTCACTTCCGGTTTGCCTGTTGGGCAGTTTTTTACACTCTGGAGGCTTCAGGACACTTTCTGAAGCCTCCGGAGGATAAAAAATGGCCCCACAAGCAAACCGGAAGTCTGTTCCCGAACTTCTGGTTTGCCCATAGAGTCGTTTTTCGCATTCAGGGAAGCCTCCAAAGAGTGAAAAACAGCTCAGCGGGCAAAAAGGAAGTCCCGTTGGGCTGTTTTTCACCCTCTGGAGGCTTCAGAGAAGCCTGAACCCTGTGGAGGGCAAAAAACAGCTCAATGGGAGGGCGCGCGTGCGCGTGCGCACTGCAGTGTGCATGGGTGGGTTGTGTGCTGGTGTGCATGCACACCACACGCCACCATTTTTGGCATGCAAGAAGAAAAAGGTTCGCCATCACTGTTCTAAACTGTGCCTCCTCTTGATTCTCCCTTTTCTTTGATCATCTTCTTCCCCACATTAAACAAACCTGGCAAAACAAAATCTTCAGGCTTTTGAACCAAAGAGGTTACTTCCTCTATGGTAACTAATCACCTACACCTACTGTATATTGCTCCAAATATGTCAACTGAATAGCACAGCCTTCAATAGACCATTGGGGATAGGGGAGAGGGAGCAGGCGGTATGCCATGTTAACAGGAAAACTAGATATGTTGATCAGCCAGTTAAACCATTTATTTTTAATTCTTAAAACCCATAGGTTTGGACTAAAATACTCCTCCCTTCTCTTTTTTGTTTTTATTTGAATCTGTTAGTAAGAGTTAAGCTAACCCTCTGCTTTCTGTGACAAATGAAATCATAGGAAAAAAGAGGGTTGTTTCTAGACATTTTGTCTCTGTAGTCATTTTAGTTTCCTGAGATAATTCATCAAAGCTGGGATCAAGTCTCCAATAATGGTCAGTTGCTTAGATGGTTTTAGGAATAACAGACCAATTTGTGTGGAATAATGGTTATAAGACTTGATGGTCAGGTATTACTTTTCAGTAGATGAGGCAAGTTTCTGAGCAGCAGGGACAGGCTACTGTCCATTTTTTGCTTGTGGCCTTCCTAAAAGTTTCTTGTCAGCTACTAAAGAATGAGATCCTGTAAAACAAAGTTCTGGATCTGATTCTTCTAACATTCTTAGATGACACTGGATTCTACTGATCTGTTTGGCCATGATTCAAAGAGGGGAAAAATCATATGAATCAACAGGTGGTCTTAGATATTAATTCGTGACGTAAATATCTTTCTAATTCGGGGTACTATAAATGGTTTCCTAATCCTTGGGAACAGTTTCCACAAAAGTATTGGTTTGTGATGTTGCTCAACATGCAGCTCTTTGAGTTTTGTGAAAGAGGAATATAAATGTGCATTTGGCATTCTGCAAAATTGAGGCCTATGCTAAAACCTGATAAGAAACCACACCCAAATCATTCATCTGAGAAAGATCAAAGAAGGGAGTCCAAGTTCTTTGCCTTCATGACTAATTTTCCTGACCCAAAAGTATACTTTTGAAATTGTATATTCAAATGCTTTTGTATGTCAACAGGATTTTGATTCATTGCAAAGGGTTGGGGAAAACACATTTGTGCAAATAATATGGTATTGTCTTTTTACTGAAATGTACAAAGAAAACTTCCAAAAGTTAAAACATACCCAGAGAGATCAGTGGATCACAGTGGCATCTAATTTTGGATTTCTGATTACAGCATCCATTTTTAAAACTAATTGTGGGTCTTTCAAATGGTTACTGTGCCTTCAGTAATCCTTAAATACAATTGGAGATTTTAAAAAAACATACTTATTCCTTACAAAATGTCTAGTATTTGTTTTTAAAAATCCAGGCAAAGATCAATGAAGAGTTTGTTATGTTGATCGGTGCTTTCTATCCAAAATTTCCCCATGGTATTCTATCATGAAGTTTGTTATAGCAAGAAAAGCATTTTATGCACCTACCTACTCCACCCTCTTTTAAAACAAATACATTTTCAAGCAAGTCTCTTCTCATGAACAGGAAGTGTACATAATCGACATAATAAAACAATTGCCATGGTCTTTATACGGAAAAGATGAAGAAGCTCATGAGCGCCCCCGAAAGTTCTAGAGACATAAGATGGGAAATATGATATTGAACTGGACTAGAAAAATATCCTTCTCAATCTAAAAGCTGGCAAAAGCCCAGCTAGAAAAACGCTTTGATGCTAAAACTGATATCTTAAAAAACAAGCTTAAAAATGTCAAATAGCAATAGTTATTTTTTTTAAAAACTCAGTGTACATTTTAAAAAAATATACCAAAAAGCTTGAATGTAATAATAAAGGACCTTGATGCTTACAATAGCATGACTTTCCTACAAACTTCTGTGACATAAATTTCTGAGAAATTAAATATGGGTAGAATTTATATATTTTAACAGTTTGTATTTTTATAACATGTTGTTGGAAAAAGACATAACACTGGATTAATCATAGCAGGATTTAGATTTGTCCTTTGCAGCAATTGCTCTTTGCCACAATCCAAACATTATGGCAAGAGTTAAAATTCAGAATTATAACCAGGGCTTTTTTTCAGCCGGAACGCGGCGGAACCGCGTTCCGGCACCTTTTTCCAGGTTCGCTAAGGCGAGCCTCT
>JANHFT010008996.1:257254-271189 GCA_032467955.1 Pseudoxenodon macrops
GGTGGGGGCGTGGCCAGGGGAGGGAGGTGAGTTCCACCACCTTTTCTCTGAGAAAAAAAGCCCTGATTATAACTAATGTTAGGATTTGTGTTCATACAAAAATAAATATACAAACTGGGAAAGAAACTGTGGAGGAGTGAATTTGAGTATTCAAAAATTCTTTAGTTCTTTCAAGATTCAGCTCTCAGATGAAATGTGATCGCGCTATGGTAGTTTTGTATTTGAAAGAAAAGTGAAATTCAGATTCTCTTCTCTGACACTCTCACCTCCCAAACTTTATGAAGGAAAGAAGTCCCTATTCGTCAATTCCTTTTTTGCAACATAAAATCTCATACTACTTTTCAATTTATCACAGTCCTGACTATTTTGTAGACTTCCATATAGAGATCCAAGAATCAGCCACCCGCTCAAGTGATTAGTGCTAGAAACTATTTTTATAAAATAAGAAAAATCTCAAATGTTTATACATTTATTTGTTCATACATTCATTCAATTTATATAGTCTCCTACCTCAAAGCAGTGGTTTTGGGTGGCAAACTATCATAAAAGCAAACAAAACAGCTAAAACACAGTTGAAAAAAAGAATTAAATACAAATAGTAGCCAAGAGATATTATAATCAGTTGGTGTCAAGATCATCAGGAAACTGATGACACACATAGGATCTCAGGCCCCAGCATGTAGTCAGGTCTTCAAGGCCTTCCAAAAGGCCAGCAGGGTCAAGGCCAACCTAATCTCTAGAGGGAGAATCTTCCCCAACACACTGGCAACCAATGTGGCCCCTGAAACAGTAGTGCTACATTATGCCAAAAACAAATACTATTTACACCTCTGCAGCTGCATTCTATAGCAGCTGAAGCTTCTGAGTGTTCCTCAAGGGCAGCCTTATGTAGATCACAGTGAAGTAGTTCAAACGGGAGGTCACAAGTGGCAGTGAACAGAGCTTTCTTGGCCAGGAATGGGTGCAGCTTAGTGGTGAAATCCAAGTTTTTTTACTAGCCGGTTCTTTGGGCGTGGCTTGGTGGGTATGGTGTGGCTTGGTGGGCATGGCAGGGGAAGAATATTGCAAAATCTCCAGCCAGAGGTGGTGTTTGCCGGTTCTCTGAACTACTCAAAATTTCCACTACCGGTTGTCCAGAACCTGTCAGAACCTGCTGGATTTCACTCCTGGTGCAGCTGTTGTGCAATCTGAAGGTGTGCAAAGGGCCTCTTAGCCACAGCTACCACCTGCTTTTCCAGCAGAAGCTACTACCCTCAATGGAGGAATGGACAGTGAAGAAGTTGGAATTTTCTGAGATGGTTAATTTGACTTCTTTGATTCAAGAAAAGACATTATTATCTATGTTTGTTGCTGACTGGAAATTCCTTATAGGTTTTTTTGCATCAAACAGGAAAAAATGAACTAACAATGTATGGCTTTGATAATTAGAAAAATAGATTATGGAAAAAAAATAGTTATATTGTAATATATAGAGTTACTCTATATATTGAATATAGTAAGAAGTAAATTTGTATTTTTACTTATGATTGCTGTAAGGAAAATCAGAATCAGAAACTACTTTATATTTTCTTTCTTCTCTGTATTTTTGGCTTTCTTTTTTTCTTTTATCTTTTTCTCATCTCTTTTGTATTAATTTCTATTTAGTTTTATCTTTTTTTAAAAAAAACTTTAATAAATTTTGGCCTGCCATATATATATATACATATATATATATACAGGAATCCAGTATACCTTACAAAACTGAATGCACCATGACTTGAGTAAGGTAATGGAGTGCAGTTGCACAAGCACTAAGTATGTTTAGCTACTATTGATTTAGCTGCTATTGACATCAAATAAGATTACAATCTCATTTTGATTGTAGTAAGGAAGAATAATAATTAAAGGATTGCTTTCAAGTTGATGTTTTCCATTATAGGAAACATTGTAATGATGTCTTTTTTTCTACTGTTGTAAAATGGAATAAAATCATGATTAAAATAAAACAGAAAATGTGAATTTCAGGAACAAATCATGTTCATTGTCTTTTTGTATCAGACGCAAAGCTTTCTACAACCAACAACAGAAAGTTTTTGTTGTTGCTGTTGTTAACCAGAATGTCATGTGACCTATAGAGAAGTCTCACTTGTATCCTAAGCTATCCACATTTTTCTTATTAAATATTATAGATTTTATATTTTGTTTATTATGGTTTGCAAATGTGATTGGTAATTACCTTAAACGGTCATATGAGAATTATGGGAAAGAAGGGGAGATGACTTAATGGATTACAAATAATATCAGTGTCATTTGTTCTTCTAAACTTACCGGTAGCTATGTTCATTAAAAGAATACAGATATTTTCTCCATCATAGCAAACATATTCTTCACATATAATATAATGAAAAATACTATGTGAAAGAAAGAAAAAGTGGAAATGTAAGATCAGATTCATGCATTTGTCACTTAATACTTTCAACATGGTCAACCTTTATTCATGAAACGATCTTCACAGTTCAAACTTCAGCTTCGCTTTCTACCATCTCATAAGCCAGGGCTGTCAAACCTGGACTAAATGTGTCATGTGCTGGCCATGCCCATGCCTGGTTTAGCAAAGGGAAGAAAAGTTACGATACGTCACATGATGACACCGTGACAATGCGAGTTTGACACTCCTGTGATAATCATATTTGAAAGCAATTCATCCACAGACACAGCTATCAGTCAAGAAATAACTCAGTTCCAAGGAACCATTTAGAGTCCATCTTTTATTTTATTTTCAAAACATGAAGAACCATTGGAAAGAACAGCTTTGTCAACTCGCAAAGTATCCCTAGCCTGTTCTCGAGTTGCCATAGGCAAGGGGGATGGGAAACCAACGAAACAGCATGGTAGCCAAAAACAGAAGCACATTCCAGCCATCTCCCAGAGTTAGCCACAGCGGCCTGAGGGCAACCTGCGAAATTGCTCCATTGGCGAATGTGTCGCGAGGGGGGAAACAGGGTCATGATTGGACCGTAAATTACATCAGGTCAGAGTTGGCTTCACTTGGGAACATACTGACATGAATCTCCTAATGAATAACTGGATTTCTTTTGAAGCTTGGCTCGAGGCTCATGATTTAATTAGGGCATCCATTTGAACCCTGACAAGCTTTACATAATTCCATATTACATAATTGAGCATTTCCCATAAAATGTGTGATAAACTATGGATTGTACTGAAGTTGTTCCCAGCAGGAAAAGACAAGAGAGCTCCGACTAACATCATACATCAGCTCCAGGGCTGTAGACATTTCTATCTAAGATAGCTATATCACTTGTGATAATTTCAAACTTGCTAAACTACACTGAATTTTAAAAAATCATTGAAATTACACTCTTCAAGCAAAGCCCTAAACCAAATTATTTATAAATTATAACCAATTTAGCCTCACCCCACCAAAACAATCCACCAGCCTCAATATTAACAGAAGGACAAAATGAGCAAGACTTAAAGGAAAATATCTGCTGAACTAACTCTGAAATAGAAACACAGATGAAGTGACTTTGCTTAGTGACATGATGTCATTCTTTCTCCAGATCATCTCACAGAGCGGAATCACATATTTTTTTATTCATTTCCTATCATATTGACTATAAAATGTGTCTGCAAGGACGACTTGAATCTGGCCAGGTTAATTAGGTCTATGTTGCACTTGTGAGGTAGGATGAAGCTTGCAGGCAAAGGCAGGCTCAATATCAGGCCATAAGCCTCTGCCTTGGAAGGATCAGGGAGCATAGTAGTTCAGAACAATAGAGCTGCTATAGTTCTCCAGCCAATCTAACATGTTGTTGCTTTGCTCTGAGGCCTTGCAGCATGCAGGCACTCTGGCTCCCTTGCCTCCTTCTGAGGAGTCCTAAGAGCATATCATCAAGACCAGTATGACTCTCCCAAGGATCTGACTACACTTAGATCAACCTAGTTAATGAAGAAGGCAAACGAGAGGTTATGGCACTGGATGGTGTAGAAAGGGAAAATGATGTTAGCAATAAGGGGCAACTCCAGTCTTAACATTAAACAACCTCATTTTTGAATTGATAGAATCAAACAGTGGAAAAGGCCTGCAAGATGCAGAAATCAAGCCAGGAAAAAAATCTGGACAACTTTACAATACTTCTTGTGTAGACTATGTTTTATACTATTCTCACTTCTTTAGAATATAAAAAGG
Source organism: Pseudoxenodon macrops (assembly GCA_032467955.1). NCBI lineage: Eukaryota > Metazoa > Chordata > Lepidosauria > Squamata > Pseudoxenodontidae > Pseudoxenodon > Pseudoxenodon macrops. The sequence continues at coordinate 261,444 of JANHFT010008996.1, forward strand.
CTTGGTGAGAGGTCCTGAGCACAATAATATTGCTGCATTTTTTGGTGTTGAGGGGGGGAGAATCTGAGTTTTTAATCTTTTTGTGGAAGCATAAAAAAAGGGAAATCCTGGGACTCTGGATCAAAATTGTCATAATAGCTTTATTTCTTCTCAGAATGTGAGAAGTGAGAAACAGAGTTGTAATAAGAACAACATGAATAATACAAGATATAAATATGCAATATGGGGACAATTCATTTAAATCTTATTCAAAGTAAGAATATGAGAGTCACACTCTCTCTGCAAGATTCACCCACTAAAGACTTGTTTTCCTGATTGGTTTAATAGCTCCTTTTATCTTCTTAGATTGGTCTAATACAGGGGTGTCAATCTTGCGTCGTCACTGCAGCATCACGTGACATATCGTAACTTTTTTCCCTTCGCTAAACTGGGCGGAGGCAGAACCAGCACGTGACTCATCCGGCCTGTGGACCGCAAGTTTGACACCCCTGGTCTAATGCCTCTCCTTGCAAATTCATCTACCCTACATCTTAGGCCTACTCTCAATGTGGTTTTCTGTGCAGATGCCAGAAAAATGTTTAAGAGGTCGGAAGGCAACCAGTAGGAGGAGAGCCAGGCTCACAGCCTCTTCACACAATCCCTGAATTGTGACTCCAGGGACAAGGAATGTCAACTGTCCCATCTTTTGGAACCCTTGAAAGAAAGGCTTGATGACTTTTCTTCATGTTATAGACATGAAGGACAGTTGTGTGTAAAAACGATTATATTGGTATAATTTTCCAAAACCAGTCCCTCTCGGATTTTGTTCTAACAAAATACAAACAATGAATGTGGAACTTTAATTAGACATTGTTTGTCTTATTTATAAGCAGAGGAAAATGTGCCATCTGCATAAAATAACATTTCAAATATTCTGAAAATGGGAAGTTTTAAGATCAACTTTTTAAAAAAGGATATAAAATACATAAGCTGTATTTATTATACATTTTCTCTTAATTTTTTAAATTAAAGATACATTTTACAAACTCAGAAATATAATTTTCTTAGAAATATAAACAAAAGGCATGCTCAAGTCCTGATGCTTGTTGAAGGAATGTGGCAGTCAGTGGCACATAAGGCAATGCAAATGTAAAGGAACTGCTTTTTTCTTTTTTATTTCTTTTGCAAAAATAGTGTTCATCAAAGCTTCGCATTCCACAAGCAATTCCATCAACAGACACGTTGACCTACAACCAGCCTACGAACCCCTCAGAATCCAAATAAACCACACAGCCAACCAGAGACAGCACCGACGCTCAACCAACCCACACAACACCTCCCACCAGTTTACCTCACAATGATCCTGACTTGATGTAACCTCCCTATCATGACCCATCACAAGACTCTCACTGATGACTCACATCTGACCCATCACAAGACCCTCACTTGACCCACCCATATCTGAAGTCCTTATTAACAGAAGAACACTGACACTGACCTCCCCTAAACTCCGATGAAGATGTTACCTAGCCTGCTAACAAAATGTTCAGAAACCAACCCACAAGCTCAGGGAATGAACCTTTACCCACATCCTACACCCAAGCTACAGATGTTTGCCCCTAATGCAAAAATAGAGTTTTCTGAGTCATCAAACTTTCAGTAGTTACAGTAGAAATATTTGTTACAGAAGTAAAGTAAAGCATACAAGATGCAACGTTTCCACTTGTTTTTGATTTTTGGAAAGGGAAGGACTTTGTGATTATTGACAAATCATTTTTTTCAGAAATTTTTTCAACGTTTCCTTAACCCAGTTTCTGAAACCCTTGTTTTAGAAAATTGACCCTCCACTGATAAGAATTCAGAAAACATGGAGTTAAATAAATTTGCTGGTCCTCTTCCCCAACCCCATGAAACAATTGGAATCAGCACTTTGCATTATTTTAAAAATGAATGCTGAGAATCAGCAATTTTTCTTTTTTTTCTTTTTTCAGATCTTGTGTTGTTTTGTGTGTATGTGTGTGTGTTTATTTAAAGTGGAAAACTACATTAAGTGCAAGGCACTCAACAAAGAAGCAGTCATAAAGCCTAAGTAGTCTTGGAGTTATAAAATATGTCCGTTGTGGCAATTCTACTGCCAACAATGAAGTTTTAAGCATTAATATGCCTTCATTGCAGTTTTAATGCCTTAATATTGACTCTACATCTCTTTTGGGTAATTTTGCTTTCTCTGGTACTTGAAAGGTGATGATGTCAGCGTTCTTCATACTGATTCATATGCAGGTTGATGAAGCTGAGTTATTTATTGAGTTCCATTATATTTTCTATAAACATTAGTTCTCAATAAACAGAGACATTTAGCTGAGGGTTTATTTATTAAATAGGTACTGTACAGATGGTTTTGCCACACATGATGTGCTGCAGAGGATATTACTCAGGAATAATCAGCTGTGTTATAGCTTGGCTAAATTAATAAGATGATAATGATGAAATTGATGCTTTTGAGCTAGGCTTGGTAAATGGTTTTTGCATAAACAAACTGATAAATTTGAGAAGCAATTACTTGCTTGTCAAAGATAAAAACACAACAGGGCCCATTTATAGTTAGTTCCTATTTATTTTTAAAGATTGTACCAGATTTTATGTTTAATACGCTGCAATTAAAAATAATACTGAAATGAAGAAGAATAAAAAAACCTAAGTTTTTAAATTTCTCCTTCAAATTTGAAGATGCAGCACTGCTTGGTTACACATCAAGTAAACTTTTTCAAGGTTTTCAGGCTATGCATGGAGGTAGAAAGGAATCAATCATGACTGAGATGTAAAATATCTCCATTTACTCATTACATACAGATACAAGCTTTGTAAATATAAAGGAGACAAGGTGAAGGTGTTTTAATGATTCTGTACAAGAATATAGAGAAGAACAGAGATATACATGGGTTTACCCAGTACACACACACTCATAGCAATCTAGTTCAAGTTGGTGCACATTAATATGAAACACAAGGGAAGATCCTTGTACACCATATCCTTTTCATAGAGTAAACTCTTCTCCTCACCTGCAAGTGAACGGCTATAATTACAGCAAAGCTGCACCTCAGATGATGACAAACTAAAAAAGAATTCATTAACTAACCCTGCTTTTCTTGACCAATGTGCCATGACATATATAGTTATTTTTAAATATTTTAAAAAAATAAACATTTTGCTATGTTTATTGTTTTCATTATTTGTTAATGGATGGCTTATACATGATATATAATTTATATACTATGTAATGTATATGTTTATCAAATTTATATGGCCAATTTCTCACCTCATAAAAATAAATTTTATACATATATATGGGTGTGTGTGTGTTATGAGCATATTTTGTACACTGTAACATGAATAATTATAATTATTCATAATATGAATAATGATGTGTGCAAATGCTTTATTATTAGCTACTTGACATGATCATTTACAACTAAGAGTCCTACTGTAATTTGAAATTAGTTTGTATGTCACAGATTTTCAGTTCTCAAATCTGAGAAGCTCCCTTGGATCCAACAAATTTTAATATTTTCATAACTCAAGCTTAGATTGAGTGTGAGTTAATTTATATTTCATTTGCACATTGCAATACATATTTCATTTGCCCCATCTGTATGACTAAACAGCCACATGCCACGGTTTCCTCCTTAACAGTGTCAGCAACATGCTCAATACAGCCACAGACAGGTTCTTAAACTGCTCATCCCATATCTTCTCCTTCTATAGGCATAGTCTCCACCTATGATTCCCTGTCAAGTTCTGATAGGATGTAAATCTCTGACCCTGGGGGGGAGGGGGAGTAGATATTTTATAAACATTTTTATAATAAATGTGATAAGTGAACCCCTTAAACCAAGCTGCAGTTAGAAAGAGAACCATGGAAATAAAGATAAATAAAGAGGAAGGTACCTGTATCAGTTTCTAAGTCTTTGTAATCAAACCTCCTTATTCCTTGCAGGAAACATGCCTACTAATACTCCATGTGGAAATCACGCTTTCCTGATTGTGAGCTACAGTAAGAGGCTCCATATAGAGGAGCCAAATTTGGACTACCATTTCCAGTTTTTTCAGTCAATATGGTCACAAACAACAAACCTCCATTTATATCTAATATTCTCATTTTTTTTAAATATCTTGTCACTTTGAGATAAGAAACCCATTGCAGTTGTGATTCTAAATACCAATATAAAATTTGTTAAAATGAACAACTATGAAATAAAAATCAGGAAGAAATATAAGGGATGCATCAAAAGATGGACCTTCTCTAATAAAAAATATTCAAAAACCAGGAAAGAACATCCAATCTTGGGCCATCTCTTTCCTTATAACAGTGGGACAGAAAGCCAAACCACTGATGCAGGTTTTAATGACCAGCATGTTAACACACACTGATCATTTGTCTCCTTAACCATTTACCTGTCAGAGGTTATAGGCCTTATGTCAGTATGTAATATATTTTAATTAGTATGTTAAGTCAATATAATTCATAGCAGAGAGTGGATAATCTTTTGTGTAGGTCAACCACTATATTTTTGAGGCATACAAGGGCTAAAAAGTAGAGCCACGTCATAGCTGTAGGTGTGGTTGGTGTAGTTCCATTGGGATTTCTTTGAGTGGGAGAGTCTTTGTTTTTTAAATTATGTGCCCATTTTAGAGCTTACATTGCGTATTTCATGTTTTTCTACCTCTAAATGGAAGAGAGAACAGTGACACCAATTTTCAATAGTCATGGCCAGTCAAAGTTCATAGGGCACAAAAATGGGACCTGGAACCATTTGTGACTATACTGTAGTTCCTAGGTTTCTGATTTCAGATTAAAATGCTAGCATGATAAAATTTAATTTCCATTATTCTCATATACTGATTGTACATAAATCAAAACAGGTTCTTAACAGTATCATGGCAAATTTTGGAACATTGAGTAAAGTGCATAAGTTCAGTCAGATGATAAGGAGGTTCAGATGCTTATTGGGGACCTAGAGCAAACATCTTCAGGAAGTCAGTGGGATTGATGAAAATTGCATGCTCATCTTATGCAAATAGAAGTGGTTTCCATTAGTACAAAGTCACCATGAGATAAAACCTATTCCAAGGAATTTTAGATGAATAAAAATGACCCTTAATGAAGGCCCAGACTCACACAACCATGCATATCCAAAAATATTAAAAATATGTAAAAATAAATAACTTGTTTGCTGAGAATGTGCCTTGTTTTCTCTTCTGCCATCTTTAACATCTGCCACCTTGCTCCTCTTTCATTCTTGAGCAAAGTGATTTTATTGCTTACTGTAGTGGAATGCAAAATGACACTTTAAGACTGACAGTAGTTTCTTTTTTTTAATGAACACAAAGAAAGAAAAAATGGAAGAAATCATTGTGCATCTCTCTCTCACACACACGCACACAAACACACACACAATCTCTTCCACTCTGGCAGATAGAGTGAAACCTCTTTGGCATCAGAGGCCAATATATATCTTATCTGCATGAAGTAAAAATAAAGTTCCTTCACCATTAAAGATGCCCACTGGGCAGGCTAGGTAATAGAACTGTCCTAGGAGAATTCACTTGCATCTTTGATAAGCAAATGTTAAAAGTTTTTAAGAAGGACTGTCCCATTTTTATGCTAAATAAATGCATGAAGTTTAAAATGTAAAGTGTTATTAATAATTGCTATGCATATCTTGCAATATGAAGCTCAGTGATAACACTTGACTGCATCCTAACCAGGTCAGAAGTTTCAGTCATGGCTGATTTCAGTCTTTACAACTTACTGAGAAAAATAAGAAAAAGCTGTAATAAAAGTTTACAAGACTAGAGAGAGTGCCAGTGTGAACCACTTCAGACAGACAACTTAAGATAATTCTGTATAAACCAACAACATTCCCAGCTACACTGTATTAATATATGGCCTATCATGTCTATTTCTGAGGGAAGAAGAAAGGGGGACTCTGGATAAATTGAAGTGAGGGAGTTTGGGAATCTGTTGACAACACTTTCCATTCTTCACTATTGACAATAGAATGGATTCCAAGTGGCTCAAAATAAACCAGTAGTAGACAAGATGGAGCCCTTCAGAGGATGTGGGTTTCAAGTCTCCTCATCTCAATCAGAATGATAAGGACTTATTGTTTATTCCTGGAATAAATTGAACTATTATCTAAAGACATAGTCTTTCAATTCAATGTGGTAAACATAGTATGGTTTTTTTAATTGTGATTGCATAGGAGTCATAAAGGAGAGGGAGGAAGGAAGGGAGGGAGGAAGATACTCTAAACTTCTAACAAAAAGAAAGAGAGATATTAATCTTTAATCGTATTCCCTTAATTCTGACCTAGAACCACAACATTGATGGAGCCTCTCAAAACATGCCAGTGGGTGCCAATCCAGACTGAGACTATAGTTAAAACAACAGCTGTCTCCCTCCTAACAATTGAAAATAGGGATCATCTGCAACTAATTTTTCTATATCCAGAATAGTTTGTGATGATCTTGTAGATATTCTCAAAAGATAGCTGAGCCCTGAATTTGGATGAGCAATTATTTGAATTTCCAAGTCAACTGTGCAACTGCCTGGACAATTTTATCCCATCAATAAAGAATAATTTAACCATTACTGGCCAAAATGGGTGACCAGCTATAAACCTAACTTAGTCTAATTTATTGTCTACTTTTGTAGTAAAAGAGAGTTCTATATTTTCATTGAAACCTACTGCTTTGCAGATAGAGAATATGTTGTCTGAGGGAGAGACAGAAAGATAAACCTGAGGTATCATAAAGAGGGGGAAAACAATGGGGGGGCAGTGTCTCCACATATTTTCAATCTGGTCTCATCACCTGCTTGCTTTAGCATTCCTATTATATGGCCATCCAACAGATCTCCCCCTTGGCAGGAAAAACATATACCATCTCTGCTTTTTTATGTAGGGAAAAGTCACCCTGAAGCATCTGAACTGTGTTAGCAGAATCCTTCTAATTAGAACTATGATTCAAACCAATCCCATGTCAATCTGATTAGGCAAATACTATAGATCTGGGCTTTTCCAACAGAGATATGTTTCTTTCAAGTTGCTGACAGATGCTGTTGTTGGTTTTCAGTGCAATGAACATGAATTCTACTTTCCTTCAAAACTCTTGACCTATGATAATTCCTCTGATGCCTACCTAAGGTATTGGAGGAATTCAATCTGCTGAAAGCCATTTTATTTGACAGACTTGCCCAGTAGCAAGGGAAAAAGTGTACATCAAGCCTTTTGAAGGAATCTATTGACCAAAATTCTCTTTGGGCTTGTATGCACAGGCCAGTTATGGATATTCCACACCATCCTCAATCCTGTCCAGAGGCTCCGTTTATATTTATACCTCATGGAGAGGCTTTAAAAAACCACTTTCAGGGTTTTCTTCTTTCAGGGCAGGACTGAAGTCTTATAGTTCAGCTGCCTCTACACTCTCTGCAAGGCCTGAAGAGCCCTCAGAAATTTTCACAATGGCTTCTCAAAATTCCCAACCATCTCAAGAGGTTGTTTGGAAAACTTCAATTAATTTCTCACACTTTCTTTGAAAAAATATGTCTGAGGGTTTCTTGTTTTTCAGTTTCCCCTAACTTTAAGAGCTCTTCTTTCTGAATGAAATGCCCAAAGCAAAGGGAAGGAGGTCATTATGGGATATAGGGCTCTGTTCTTGGTGTATGGTTTTTGAAAGCCTGTAACACCTGGTTTTCCATGTTTACTCCAGGTCATTTCAAGAAAAACAAATCTTTGTGTATGCTTCAGCAACTTTCCTTTGCATATGTTCAATCCTATATTATGACTCTATGGAATCAAATAAGTGTTTGAGACTGAACCTAAAAAGTTTTTTCCTCTCTTTTACCATCCCCCCATCTTATGCGATCAATATGTCTCTTTCTATCATATCTCAGGCGGCCTCCCTTTGTTGCTGAGATCTATTGCTGTTGCTTCTCCATGCAGTTGCAACCCATAACTGTCTCCATTTCCCCACAGCATGAAAGAGCCTCAAGGTAAAATAGATTTGAATGAAAGCAGTGCGGCTGCACAACTGGGCCCTTAATAAACACTTTGTTCTTCTTCACATCCGAATAGGCAGCCTTCCTTATCTGTGACTGATGGAGTGTTCTTTTTCCATCTGTGTCTTCAACTGATCCTTCCTTCACTGGAGAGAGTTAACATGCTGCTCTGACTTTCGTCTCTTCTTTATAGTTGGTTTGGCTCTGTAGGTAGAATCTATTTTTTCAAAGTCTCCCAGAGGGGAGAAGAAAATGAGGGTGGCGTTAATGATTGATGCATTATGTAATGGCTGGGTACACTATCTCAAGTGGAACTTAATTCAATTTGGGAAGGGACCTTGGAATGGCCCCTTGGAAGTAGAATCTACTTTCTATGGAACCTGAAGTTAGTACAGCTGAAAAGATGACTGTCAGAGATGCAAGGTAGAAATATATATGTTCCTCTCCCTATATATTTAATGCCCCATTGTCATCATGGTTGAATCTCTAATCTTTGGCTCTTCTAATGTGTCCTCTTTCCATTAAGCAACTATAGGAGATTAATGTGCCTGTGACTTTAAATCAGCCTCGACTCCTGGCAATCACCTGGATGAGTCCCTGCCATTTTCTTGGCAACATTTTCAGAGGAGGTTTGCCCTTGCTTTTTTCCTACAAAAGAAACAAGTGATTGGCCCAAAGTTTACCCAGTTGGCTTCTATGTCTAAGGCAGGATTAGAAGTCTAAATCTGGCCCAGCGCCATTAACCGCTAGACCAATCTAACTCTTTGGCAAATGGATGGAGAAATTATTTTTAGCCAAAAGTAAATCTCATGAGATCGAACGGTGAACTGGTCAGAATGATGTTTTAGGACGAAAGAGATCAAATCCTGTCAGGGAATTGCCCAACTGGTGTCCAGATGGAGTCAGAAATGCTGACAAGAACTTATGGTCTTATATAAATAAATATATTTACAATAAATAAGAAAGGCAAATAGGAGCATCATCAGGTAAATCAATGGGGAGCACACAGGGCACACAGAGGAAAAAAGGCGGGGAACAAGGAAACTCCCCCTTTACTCTCACAGCAACCAATTACAGCTCAGATTCCCTCGTGCAGTGGCCAACTCTCTTTAACCAATTAGTTATAACTGTGTGTCTTATTCATTGTCCAATCCTTCAGTGCTGCAGCTATTAAAGTTTGAACATCTTAACAAGTCCATATCAATTCCAATTTCACCCAAAATGGCATGGGTTATTCTATTGCCTTTTAGAATTTTTGTTGTTGTTGTTAGTGCTCTTTTCCAGCACTACATGTTCTATTGCCCGATCTTTGCCTCCCATCCATCCATGCACACACAAAAGCACATACTGCTTCCTGACCTGAAAGTCCCTGGCAGAGTTCCTTTGTGATGTCTTCTCCCAGGGTTTCATGAAAATATGGAAACCCAGGAAGTTGCTCGGGACATGTCTGAACAATGAAAATTGGGACACTTGTGTACACTCTTCAGTAATAACTAGGTAAGTTCAGAAACCACACATTATTAAGGTTCATCTATGAAGCTTCACCCAACTGGCAAGACTGAAATTGATTAGCCAAGACCACAAGAATCCAAGACCACCTGGGGAGAAAATATTTGCTGAAAACAAATAACCATAACAAAAGAAGACATAACTAACCTTCTAGCAATTGCTGTGTTTCAAGGGTAAATATAGAAAGAGAAGCAGCACC
>JANHFT010008996.1:271301-281911 GCA_032467955.1 Pseudoxenodon macrops
TCAAGGGTAAATATAGAAAGAGACGCAGCACCCCGTCTCCCCCCCCCCCCAATCATTTCCTCTTTCCAGTCCTACATGCCAGGCTGCCCAGCCCTGTCTTTTGCATGTGTGAAAGTATTTTCCATCTGTCCGTTTCATACCGGTTATCATATTGCTTTTCATCACTTGGGTAAGATGTCTCACTGAGAATTTCACTGAACTTTTTCTTGCAGGATTGTGTTGGGAGAGAAGGAGATCAAAACCAATGTTTATCAAATTGAATGGAAATGCAGAGAATCAAAAACACGGAATACCTCTATGCAAACAGTAAGTGCCACAAGAGGACTGCAATTTAGCATTCTGAGATCTTTGCAATGAAGATGCAAACTGTAAATGGCCTAATAACTTTATTTAAATTACAAACTCCTTCCATTTATTTTTTCCCCCTTCTTTTTCTGTTCTGCATTAAACTTCCATGTTCCTGGGCAAAAAAATCATTCCAATTCAGATGTTTAGTTAGAGCAAATGTAGGCTTGCTGTTAAGTGTATATTAGGTTACAATATACTAGACAATGGCAGCTTTCTCACTCCTTTGCCATCCTTGTTACATTTTGAATAATGGCTTTACTGGAAAAATAATAAATTATTATCTACAAGAAATATCAGTAACATCTCATTAGAGCTTGGCAGGCGATCTCACAAAATTTTTGTCCTCTTGTTCTGTGTCTCATAAGATCCCTGATATCTCAAAATGTAATATTGGGCAATATTGCAAGATTTCAGATATTTTTAAATTATCTGGGGGAGGGAGAATATTACTGAAGGTTTAATGGGTATGCATTCATTTCTGTAATCTTCTCATATTAGGGAATGAGTTTCATTGAACTTAATTGGTCTCACCTATGACTAAATATGTATAAGATTACATTATTGGAATTGGTATAAATATAAAGGCAATGGGTAAAGCAGTCCTAATATCTGTGCTTGAATAAACATCTCTATTTCCCCCCTTTGAACTTAAATATATAGACAGGAAAAATATAATTGATCTTCGTCTTGACGCTAATAGATCTCTGTGCAGAAAATCAAAATTTTTCTGCAAACCAGAATGTGTGTCTGAACATATTTTCACATCTCAGGTTCTAATACATAATCAGAGCTTCTCTTCCATGGCTTGCACATTCAAATTAATTAGAAATTGATATGGCCAGAAGTTCAGTTCCGCCTGCATTTAAGACAGAGGCCATTACTGCTTCAGTATTTGCTTGGTTCATCATGGAATAATTATCTGCCCATTTAGAAAATGCAAAATTTGTTTCCATTTCAATAGTTGCTTTAAACCATAAAAATGTTCAAGTGAACTATGCAACTTTAAAAGTTCTCTCTGGAAAGCAAATGGCTGTTCTAGGTACACTCTGGGTGAGGCCACCAGTAAATGATTAAGTGTCTATTTGACTTTTATTTATATGATGATATAGTCTAGCCAGATATAGTCAGTTGGTTTCTTTTGATGTTCATTGTAGCATGTTTTTCCATATCATTCTTATAGCCTGTCATTTTTAAATCCACTTTTGATTCAGTCTAATTTTTTTTTCAGATAAAACCAATGCCTCTTTCATACCATCTTTTAAACATAGTCTAGCTATAGAAGCAGATGCTCTTAAAATTCAATTCTAGGTTCATTGTTCAAAAAATCCTTCATATGTCTGATGTTAAAATATTTTGCTTCATTCTATGTTAGTAAGTGAAATTTAAATGTTCCTCCCTTTTAACTGTAATCTTTAGTTCCTTCTGATTCACTCTAGCATTCAACCTGCAACATCTCATCCTCTCATGTTATTTTTAAAGAGAGTTCAAAATAAAAGCATTTTCCTATGAAAATGATTCTTATAATTAATTCCAAAATCTTATTTCAAATCTATCAGGATTCTTAGTCCTTTTTTAACTTTTCAAAATCAAAGCTCCAATCGCCCCTTTGCTGTTTATTCTCCCCCAAACTATTTTCCACAGGGAAGGACAGACTTCCAGGGAAGAAATGGTGAACTGAAGAAGCTTCATTTTGACCGCAGAGGAATGAAGAGTTAGAAAGTGGTCTGGCCCTTTGTAATTTCTCTCTGGACAAGAAGAGGACTTGGGATTGCCCACAAGTGCTCCATACAGTTGGGTCTCACAAGGACACTGCACAACAGTGGTCTTCAGCAGGTTTAGCAGGTATCCAAAAGGGCTGGAGAAGAGGAGCATCATCACAATTCACAATTTTATTTTTAAAAAATACCAGTAGTTTAGTAACAAATCTGCTGAGAGATCTAATAAAACAGAGCCTAGTCAAAACAGACAGTCCTCACTCTCCTGAGCAGACAGCTCTCTAGGAATATATGGAGACAATCCTGAAATTGTTGTAGAATTTATTGTTTCTCCTCAGAGAGAAACTCTAAGAAAATGAAAAATAGACCAGACTTAGTTGTAGAGAAAGCAGAGTTGAAGGAAACAATGGAAGAAATCAAGAAAAGTAATGATCAGGCAGCTGAAGGAAGATATCTAGCTAATCTCTTAAAAATTATAATATAGACAAGGATATACATTAATATGTAAATTTAAACTGCAAACCACCTATTTTTTCCCTTCTAAGCAAAGTAAAACTTGCCACATTCAGTCTGCTTGTTCAAGAAGTCTGCTAATGCAGGTTAGAAGTCAAGAGGCTATCAGTTAGATATTCTCCAGGGTGCATCCAAAAATTGAATGACTGGATGTGAATATGAAACCATATTTCTTAGATCTGACAGTCAGTTATGTTAAGTTTAATTTGCTTTGACTTAGTTATGTTTTAAACATTAAGTGAAGTCATTTTGAACACAATTAACAAGCTAATGGAGAGAGCAGCATCTTTATGATTTATGAAGAGGGAGAAAAAACTGAGAAGGAATTTTGAGGAGAATCAAGAAGAGTCCATGTACCTGGCAAAATGGGGCTTGTTCACATGATGCATTTTTTTTCTTCTGTGCAGACTATAGACATCACTGAAGTTCATATTCCTTAGTTAGGAATAAGAACAGAGCATGTTAAATAAAATAAATAAATATTAATGTCCAGCTCTAACCCATGTTTGCAGTGGATTTATAAGGTTGCTTTTTGCCAAGATTGCCGTGTGCACTATTTTGCAAAAGGTCTGCCGATTGAAGGACTCTCAGAAGGCAGACAATTCTGTATTTCCAAGATGTAGAAACATCTTCCAACCGATGGCACCTTCCTTTATGGGGAACCTTCCATATACCCTATATCTATTATAGTGTGAGCAAATTTAAACCTAGACAAATGAATCCACATATATATGTATCAATTAAAATTCTCAATCATCCAGGTAGAGTTATCAGACAACTCTACCTGGATGATTGAGAATCTTCATCAACATTTTGCAATGCACTTAGGAGAGGAAACCTCTGAGGTTGGTGTGGCAGGAGTTGGTACATTCTAACGACTCTCTGCCTAACTGCCTTGCTCTGACTGAGGAAGACTGGTTGGGCAGTGAAACATCTCTCAAACAGCAACACAATTAGTCCAGTTGCAGAGATTCAACTTTAAACAATCTTCAGATATACACATATCCTTTTTCACAATTAAAGCAGGAGGAGAGGAAGTGACAAAGCAAAGAACCTGCCTTGATGTCATCTCTATCTGATAGAGCTGCCCAATCCAAGGTTGTTTTCGAAAATAAGGACTCATAAAAAGACAGACAAGGGGCAGAACCCTGATCGCCAATGATTAACAAACTGAACAGCACACAAGTCTTCTGAATGTTAGCATGGTATATTCAACTTCTATTAAATTATTGAAATTATGTCTACATTTATGTCTATACATATAAATTACAGAAGTGTTAATTATTTCTTCTTTTGTTAATGCATTCTTTCTTGTTTGATGATGATTCTAAGCAGGAAGAATGGATTTCCTTGCCTGGTGGCATCTATGGAGGTTTAAGAAAGTCAAAGTAGAAATTATGACTATATACGCCTTATCCTCTTTTATGTGCCTGAGATGTGGATGCATATATAAAAGGGTTTTTTCTCATATGGTTTTTGCTACATTAACTTTTGTGTCTCCCCATACAAATACAAAGATTGTTCTTTGTATCTCTGAAACTGGATTTGGGAGCGTTTGTATTGCCATTATATTGAAAAGCTGCCTGGCATTGTTGTAGCCAAATTGGGCTGGTCAGTACAGAACAACAGTTTTATCAAAAGAAGCAAACTATTATTTGTAAAGATTTCAATATTTCCAGGAAGAGAAACAGAGTTATAAACTGTCAATTCAGTACAAATGAGATCCAGTCAATAATTGATAGTTTCATAGACATATGAACCACATAGCCATCTGCTTATATCATTCTACAAAAAAAGAATTGTGTGATTGTGTTGTAATTTGAAATGTGATCTTCCCATACATTCTAGAAGTAATAACTAAAACCCTCTATTAAATGATGAAGGACTCAACCTCAGATTTGGCAAGACATTACAGAGAATACAAATTCTGTGACCGCAATGACTATATAGTGTGTTTGATTTTTACTCAGTGGACAGAAAAAATAATGGTAAAAGATATGCCAAGAGAAGAAAAATGAATAGGCAAAGTATAGCTGAGATGAAAATAGACAAACAAAAGAGTTGAAAGATTTATCTTCAGCTTCAGACAGAAAATAGCTTCAATTTGTAAAAGCAAAAACAAAAAAATAAGGCATTGCTGAAGAGGGTGAGTCACATTTATATACAAGTATAGCTGGGAAACACCAAACCACTATTTCTAAAATACAGAAAAATAACTATATTCATATCTGGGACAAAAATATTGCATTTGTTTTTCTTAGTTTCTCATCATACTTACCACTAAGTTGTATGAATTCAGTCAACCTATTATATCCCAAAAACATTTACAGGCATTAGTTGTATTTCTTTTGTTATTATAAAATATTGGAAATTGTTGCTATTCTTGTTTATAAAGCTGCAATTTGAAAACCATCTAACATGCAGTTATGAACTTTTACTCAAATGTATTTTAATCACTGAACACAGATCAACTTCACCAAGCTCCATAAAGGAAGAAAAACACAGTCTTCTTATAGATTTAGTAATGAAATCAGATAAGCTCTTCCATGGCAGAGTTTATCAATTATAGCTGAAGACAGAAAATTTGACACATCCAAAATGATACCAAGCCAACTCTACACACCCGTAGAGTAAACTTGTAGGAAACCAACTTCACAGCTTTGTTCTTGTGTTAACCTTCTGTCAGAGTTCCTTCCAAGCAATTACTACCAAAGTGACTGAAAGGGAAATCTGGCAGGGTATATTTCTGCCAAATTTGTCTCACAGCAAAATACAGTAAAAATATGATTTTGGATTGCTCATTTTGGGCCTAATCCCACCATCCAAAAAAAAAGCCCTTTGTTGCTCTTAACTACACAGTGTCACAAAACAAAAATGTTTTTTTCCGAAAAGGTTTCGGTAGTCATCACTGTATTTTCTTTTGTTTGAAGGAGAAGGTGGCCATCACAGAGAAGAATCATAGGCAAACAATTGTATTGATTTCAGTCCAATTTTGTGGGTTGCATTTTCTGATCTTTAGAACGACTCAATTTGGAGATAAATAATTCAGATAATTTGCTTGCTTGTTACAATTAATACTCTGTTTTTCAAATATTAGTGAATTGCAATAAAAACACTAAAACATTAATTTCTATGTCAAGAAGCTTCTTTTTTTAAGTCGGACATAATTTTATTATTTTTTATTTTGACTGTGGAATATATATATATTTAAAATAAGTTGTTTTACATACATTGGCTGTGAAACAATGGAATCAGGACTAAGAATTCCTCATGACCATTCAGCATCTCTCTGATTACATTTTCCACAGAATTAGGAGACAAAGGCTTTGTGAAATCCACAAAGAATGGTAAAACAGAACATTAACAAAAGGACAGCCCAAACACAGGCATTTATTAACATATAAATAAACTGAGTCAGCAATTAGTCAACACTTATTATAATTGAAGAGACCATAGTAATTAAGCTGCCATTGATTTAATTGTTCCCATTCAATTTAAGGTAAATATTTACTATAACCATGCTTTCGTCTTGATTTCTGCATGGAACAGAAGTATATTGACACAGGCTTCAGATCAAACCTTTACAGCAGCTTTAAAAGTGCATGTTCCAACCAACTGTCATCCCCGGGTGTTTGTCATGACTGAACAAGTGGCTCAGCCAAAGCAGCCCTCCCTGGCTGACAGATCTCTTTAAGCTATGCAAATCAGGAGGTATGTTTGACTCCAAATGGAGGCTCATTAAAAGTAATTTCATATATTCAAAATAGGGTTTTTTATCACAAATTTCATCTAACATTCCTGAGGTCTCTCTTCTAGCAAATATACAAATATTTTATTTATTATTTATTTTGTCAAGCGTGTAAAAGATTACAGACAAAGAATAAACATGATTGTGAATATATAATAAGTACAAGCATGGTTATGAGAACATGATAGTTTACGAATACATGGGGACATTAGGACAGGGATGGTAGGCACGCTGGTGCACTTATGCACAGACCTCTTAGGAATGGGGTGAGGTCAATGGTGGACAGTCTAAGGTTAAAGTTTTGGGGGTTTGGGGAAGAAACTACCGAGTCAGGTAATGTATTCCAGGCATTGACTACTCTGTTGCTGAAGTCGAATTTTTTGCAATCAAGTTTGGAGCGGTTTATGTTAAGTAGTGTATCTATTGTGAGCTCGTGTATTGTTGCAGTTGAAGCTGAGGTTGAAGTAGTCATTAACAGGTAGGACATTGTAGCAGATAATTTTGTGTGCAACACAACAGATCTAAGGCGGCGTGGTTCTAAATTTTCTAGGCCCAAAATGTCAAGTCTGGTGTCATAAGGTATTTTGTTGCGAACAGAGGAGTATAGTAGTCTTCTCGTACAATCAACTTTTGTGACCTTTTGACAAGCAAAGTCAATGGGGAAGCTAGATTCACCTCACAACCATGTTACAAACTTAACAACTACAGTAATTCACTTAACAACTGTACTGCATGTAATGTACAATGCAATGAGCCATGTGCAGATCTGTACATTGGGGAAACAAAACAACCACTTCATAAACGCATGGCACAACATAGGAGAACGAACCCATCAGGACAAGATTCAGCAGTCCATCTGCATTTAAAAGACAAAGGCCCCTCTTTTGAAGATAGCAAAGTCCACATTTTGGACAGAGAGCTGATTTGAAAGAGGGGTCAAAGAGGCCATCTATGTCAAAATTGAACAGCCCTCTCTCAACACAAGGGGAAGGATACGGCACCATCTATCTCCCATCTACATCACAGTCCTTTCAACAGTTCCAAGAAGGCTCCACACCCAGTTGCACCACTTAGGTGACCCTAATGACACAGATTAATTCCCACGTGGCCTTAATGACTTGCTAAAAGAATGCAGATGACCAACTGTCTGCAAGGAGTATAAATCCTTCCATTCCTCACCATCCCGTCAGAGCTGAAGAAGCTTCTTGGATGAGAAGTGAAATGTCTTCAAAAAAAACACCAGAAAGTCTAGTTGCCTCTTGAAAAAGCACCTTTGGGGCAACTATGACCTGGATGACTGAGAATCTCTATGGACATTGCTGGAAGTAGTGAAACTGGAGGTTTTCCAGGCCTGTGTGCAAATTTAATTAAATTTTTCTTTACAATAATTTTGTAAGAAAAGTTATGGTTTGCCCAGAACAATGTGATAAGTGAAGTATGAGTTAACCTGGGGGTGGATCTACGTGCATATTATATCTTGTTATTTTTTTAAATGTTTCATTCATGGAACACATAGTACGCATTCCAACCCATCCTCCTGATGTTACTTTTCCTCTAATCTGCTTTCTCCATGACTGTTTTTATGACAAATTGGGAGGAGGGGGCAGCAACTGCAGCTTCGGTGTGCTGTTCAGCACCATATACTAAAGTTTTAATACTATCAATTTATAGGTTGGATCTTGCTAGAGAAAGATGCCCATTACATATAAGTAGTCATAACTGTTCGTCTAGCAACCATTTGGAATTATGGCAGATTCCATGGGGGTACTTACAACCTGGTTCCAAGGATGGGCCCATCACTGTGGTCACATGACCTCACTTCAAGCGCTCAACAACTAACCTACATTCACGACCCTTGGCAGTCATGTTTATGATGTTTTTGCTGAAAACCAACATTTACTTCTAGTTTTCAGCAAAACCAGCCCATAGTAAAACACTGATTTCTTAATGACCACCAAGTAAAGGTCATAAAATCAAGTTGGTCACATGAGTGTCCTCTTTTTACAACTGCGATGACTTATGACCATTATGGGCGGGTTCCATTATTACCATAAGTTGATGACTACTTGTAACAAATTCAAGCAGATTTTCTTTAGGATTTGTCAGTCTGACAAAAGTGAGGAAGACTGGGTTTGTTGATCAGATCTGTTTGTGAAATTGAGAAGCTGGGTTAAAGGGAATATTGGTGGGGGGAAGCAAAAACTGGATCTTTAGTTCCCCCCAAATCCACTGGGCTGCTAAATAATTTTCTTCTTTATTTACTTATAACAAACATACTA
Source organism: Pseudoxenodon macrops (assembly GCA_032467955.1). Taxonomy (NCBI): domain Eukaryota; kingdom Metazoa; phylum Chordata; class Lepidosauria; order Squamata; family Pseudoxenodontidae; genus Pseudoxenodon; species Pseudoxenodon macrops. Next base: position 279,905 of record JANHFT010008996.1, read on the forward strand.
CAAGGAAAGAATGTTGGTCAAAGTGTACATTTTCGATTTGTCATCTGCCAAAAATTAGTACTGAGACACCTGATCTGTGAAGTAGGTGTCTGGTACAGTAGAAAAGGCTGCCCTATTTCTTTGGCTACTTGTCCAAAATTTGGTAGCTGATCTGGTTAAAAGGAGTGGAGGAGACACAAAAAAAGATCAGCTTTGTGAGTAGATGACCAAAGAGTTGGCAACGGTTCCTCAAGCTGGGAAGGTGGCATAAGAAGAGGAGAAATATTTTCCACATGCCCTTTCAGAACATATCCACTGTTTATGGGGCTACATTTGAACCTCAGTTTAGTGCTATATCAAAATAATGCTAAATCTATCCTCTAATTTCATTTTTAACACATGTTGGCTGAAGGGGTGGATTCCAGATCTTGCTACTGCCGGTTTGCTCAGGGATGTGTTGCAGCGTGCACATGTGCATGTCTACGCATGTGCAGAAGCAAAAAACAAGATGGCGGTGCCTATGGCACCGCTGAGAGAACCAGTTCAGGAGCGTGGCAGGCACGGGTCACTGCTGGTTCCAGCAAACCGGGCCACCAAATTACTAATGGTTCTGTAGAACTGGTCCAAACTGGTAGGAACCCACCTCTGGTTGGCTGTTAACCAGTACTTGTGCATTTCTGTAACCAAGGCAGCAAAGATGTCCGGCAGTATCCAGAGTGACTGGGCAGCCATTTTAGGATAGCACTGTCCATCCTCACATGAGTCGGGGGGCTATAAAAAATATACCAAACATCTGTCTATCCAAACAACATCTGTCTAGTTAACAGCAGCTAGCAGATCATCTTCTTAGCAGTCAAGAATAAAAGAAAACTCACTTTTTGGACTGTGGAACAGCTGTACGTTGCTGGAGAGAGACGAGATGTCAAAGGCTGAAAGACGAACAGCGCTCATAGCAGGCAAACTTTGCTGTTATAGTATTGGCAATGCACTCAGTGACACCAGACGGAGAGTTGAAGGTTCATTACAGGAAGTAGTGAATAGAGACACTATTTTTTTTGAAAAGGAAACCACAGACTGACAACAGAACTCATGGAGTAGATTTTGCAATGAAAACTGTTCTGCTGAAGAACATCTTTATCTCCTGGAATAAAGGAACGCATTATGTAATTCCACTTTTCTCTCAACCAATCCTGGTATATCACCATTGTCAGCATCTCCGCAACAACTTTTGCAAGCCCTAGACAAAAACAAGGAAGCTTTCTACGAAGACCTGGACCAGATTATTTGAACAACCTCTGTCAGTCACAAACATATCATTCTGATTAATGTCAACACTAGAAAGGGAATAGACAGTGACACTGGGTTTGAGTTCTTTGGAAGTAAGGCTTGAGAAAACTAAATAACAATGTCTTGATGTTTCTGAGCAAATATGTCAACCACAACGTGTGTATTATTAACACTACATTCAAACATGCAAACAAGTACAAAACTACTTGGATGCATCCCAGGTCTAAACACTGACACCTACTTGACTATATCATAGTATGTTAGCGTGATCTTAAAGATGTCACCATTACTCGCACCATGTGAGGTGCTGAGTGCTGGACAAATCACAGGCTGGTCCACTCAGTCCTCAACATACACATAGCCCCTTTATATTGTAATCAGAACTGTCAGAAAGCCGAAGATGAAAATAAGAGAATTGAACATGAAAGAGTTTTTTGTTGTTGTTTCTTTGGATTTGATTGCATTTTTTACCTCTTTTCCCTTATGATATTTGGATTACTTTTGATATATTTGAAGAAAGGACATTTTTCTTTTTTACTTTTTTGCTTCTAATACGAAATTGTTTTTTTAACATATGGGATATGTGATTCTTCTTGGTGGATTAAGCTGAATTTGAAGAAAGAAGTGGATTTTGCTTCACTGTCTGTTTGTGCCTATAAAGATTGGATTTCTATTAAATGGAGATGGCGGCTCAATTAAAATTGGAATCTATGCTACAAGCAATACATGGAGATATAAAGA
>JANHFT010008997.1:5109-17273 GCA_032467955.1 Pseudoxenodon macrops
ACGATGGCAGAGAAGGAGGTGGCTGGATGGAGTCACTGAAGCAGCCGGCCTGAGCTTCAATGGACTCCGGGGGATGGTAGAGGACAGGAAGGCCTAGAGGAATGTGGCCCATAAGTGTTGAGATGGGTCGGACATGACTTTGCGACTAACAACAACAAACGAAAGCAAACATCCCCAAGTATCAAATATTGCTCAGCGAAGTAAAGCGGCTGATACCTTTACACGCAGGGTGATTCCAGGCGATAGCTCTTGAGGGAAGATGATAGAAAACTGTTCTTTGCCCGTCAGGCCCAAAGACTGGGCGCTCTCCCCGGGGAGGAACTGAAGTGGGGCAATGCCCATGCCAATCAAGTGACCTTTGTGGATCTTCTCGTAGCTTTCGGCAATCACTGCTTTCACTCCCTGTGGGGGTGGGGAGAAAAAAAGTGCGATCCAATTCAGATGCTGTCTAATTCAGCAGTATTTCTCTAATCCGGGAGTCTTTTATGAGTTTTAAGATGGAGAATCTGAGTTTTCTAGAAAGGCTAATAGAGAGGAGGAAAAATAGAAACACTGGGATCTCTCTTCAGTTGGAGCCTATTTGCAATATTGAGGATTAAGAGAACCCGTCTCCGGGAATAGTGGTGCCTCCTGGCACTGAATGAGACTCCAAAATACGAGCAACCATGTTTAAAAGAAACAGAGGAAAGAGATACTTACAATTACATATATTCCTGCTATTGCAATAAACCCATGATGGAGAACTAGGGCATGTGTGCCATAGGTGGCATGGAGAGCCTTCTCTGCAGGCATGCAAGCTGACGTCTCTGTCCAGTTTTATCATGCATGCGCAGGCGCCTCCCACCGGCCAGTTTCAGGTCTCTGCCACGCATGTGCAGGCGGCAGAGGGATGCGTGTGCACAAGCATGGGGTGGGTGGGGCGCTCACATTGCATTTGGGGTGTGTGTGCATGCACCCACCCCATTTTGGCCTGGAAACCTGCCTGCACCAACCTGGAAGCAAAAAATGGGCGAGGAGGGGCTGAGGCGCATGCTCAAGGGTTAATTTAATGGGCGGGACGCATGCATGGGGGGCATTTGTGGGGAGCGGGGCGCATGCGCAGGGGATGCTTGCATTGCATTTTGGGGATGTGCCATCACTGCAATAAACTATAAACGCAGCAATTATTACAGCCCAACCCATTAGGATTATCTGGCCCATAAACAATGATTTACAATATTTACATTTCAGCTGTAAATTCAGACTTTGTTTTCTTAAGTGGGGCTCCAATTTGTAGAGGGCTTAGAATCGCCTTATAAGATGGGCAGTCTCTAAATTTGATAAATAAATAATTTGCCCATTTTACAATGATCAGGCATAGACTGAGGCTCAAGACGAGTTTGTACATTTTTAAAACAGAGACGGAAGAGCAATTTATGTTCTGCAAAATGAAAGACAGCAGTTCCCCCAAAGAAATCGAGCAGGGAGAAGTTAGGAAGGCTTCCAGGACTCAGGACAAGGATTTAAATAAAAATGGAATACCAGTAAAAAGGGTCCTTTGGCAGCCCAGTCCCTTGAGCTGCCCAATCCGTATTTCTTGCCGGCCAAGATAATCAGAGGGATGTTTTCTTTCCGATATAACTCAGCGGCATCAAACACGTCCAGCTGCAATTAAGACAAAGAGCCGGGTCACAAGATATTCAGGGCGGTTAGATAACCGATAAAAATGTTTCCTTGGAAGCTACATCCTCACCGTCTGCCCTGTTGGGAAGTGGATTGTTTTAGGAGCCGGCTTGCCGATGAATTTATTTAAAAGCTTGATGTTGGCAAAGGTGCCACGTGTCATCACAACGTCGTTCCCCCGGCGGGCCCCATAGGAGTTGAACTCGCGGGGTGTGAGGCTAAAGGAGAGAGAGAGAGAGAGAGAGAGAGAAAGACCACTGAGGATATTCAGTGTGGATTGTGGGAAGGAGTCTCTGCGTTCTCGTTGTGTGAAAGGAGGTTTCTTGCATACACGTGAATGCTGATTGTGATTGGAAAGTGAAGACACAATCTCACTTCCATGCATAAACATCTGAGCCTTTCTTCCTAATTATGTTTTAATAATCCAACCTGTTGCTCTGTATTAATTATACAATACAGGTCGTCCTTGCTTAATAGCCGGTTGCTTAACGACAGTTTGAAGTTACGACATACTGCCGCACTAAAAGGTACTTCCAGCTCAATTTCTAAGTTCCGATATCCCCCCCACCCATGGACCCATTTAACAACTGTGGCATTCTCTTAAAAAGCACCTCGAAAAAGGTCATAAAATCAGGCCCAGGCACATGACCTGTTTAATGACTGCCACAACTCACAACCATAATTCTGGCCTTAATTATGGTCATAAATCAAGGACCAGCTGTAATACAATTCAGACCTAATCACAGCACAACCTCATAATGAGAAAGTTTATGGCAAATTCTGGTCTAAAAGGCTGAAGTGCATTCGGTTAACCCTATCTAGCAATTAGGGAGGCCCACTCTGTTCGCTGCTCTCAGAAGACAGACATTTCTGGCGATGAACTGGAAATCCCGCTCTTCTTCTTCTTCTTCTTCCTCCTCTTTTAAGACCCTCCCCCCGGAAGATCCTTACCCCTTATTCATCAAGTATCTCGCTGCAGCGCTTCCCCTGGCAATGCTTCCAGCGGGCGAGACGTGATCGGTGGTGACCGAATCTCCCAAATGCAACAAGACGTGAGCATTTTCAATGCACTGGAGGGGAGGCGGGTTTTTGGGCTGAAAAGAGAGAGAGAAGACTGAGCATCTGGCGTGTTCTGAACGGACGCTCCCGCCTAAGTCCGGCTTACTTACAAGCTTATCAAAAAAGGAAGGGCATCGGATGTATGTAGACTTCGAATCCCAGGTAAACAATGTGGACTCAGGGGCTTCCAGAGAGTTCCAACGCTTATTTCCTTTCTGGAAAACAAGAAGGAACCATTTGTGTAAGAGATCAAAGAAACTTTAGTTTTCTGGTCATCTCCTGCTTTATACCCAAATGGAATAAAGCCTAATTTAAAAAAAGTGATACGCTACCTCCATTTTTATTTTCAGTTCTTTAAACATGGATGCTATTACAAACTCCTCTTCGATCTGCTGAAGTTCTTCCCGAGAAGGCCAGATATCGTGCAGGAAGATATTTCTGCCATCAGAACTGACCCCTGTAAGAAATTTGATAATGGTGAAGATAATGGGTCAGTCAGTCAGTCAGCCAAAGCCACTCGGACAAAATGAAAACAAATAAGGAAAATCCAACAAGTTTCTTTATATGTTGAACACATGCTCATAAATCAGGGGTCCCCAACCCCCTATCTGTGGACCAACACTGGTCCGTGGCATGCCAGAAACCAGGCCACACATCTGTGGGATGCAGGCAGCACATGAAACTATGCCCCTCTCTGGTCTATGGAAAAAACCCTCCCTCCATGGAATCGGTCCCTGGTGCCCAAAAGGTTGGGGGGCCCTGTCAGTAGATGGCACTTTTGAGAGCTTTTCTGAAGTCCTTGGTGTTCTCTGAGCTTGGCTGTTTGCTTGCAGACGTTTCATTACCCGACTAGGCAACATCATCAGTGCTCTGATGGTGATTATCAAGTACTGATCATGCTGCTTAGTTGGGTAATGAAATATCTGCAAGAAAACAACCAGACCATTAAAGACTCCACCCACATAATTAATAATTAATATATTGTAACTTTTAAGTTTAGAGAAATAATGTTAATGTGAATGATGTAAATGGTGAAAGATGTTTGTACCCAGATGACACACTGTTTAAGGAAAGATGGAATGTTTATATTTTTGAAACTGATAAATAAAAAACTTTTTACAAAAAAAAAAAAAGAAGATTCCACCCACAGTTCCACCCTGAACTACAGATATTCTCTTTTTTGGAGAGCTTTTGTGTCAGAAGATACAGATTTGATGGCACAGCAACTTCTAACAAACCAGATTACTGTATATAATTATCCAAAGAACAGGACAAATTCAAGCCAGACCCAGATTGTTGGGGGCCAAGAGGCCGACTCTGTAAACCACCTAAGAGAGGTCTGTAAAGCCCTGTGAAGCTGTATATAATTCGATTGCTGGACAAATGCCAACGGTTACCTAGTGGCTCAGTCTGGAAATCAATATTCACAGTTCCCGCAATCGCATAAGCAACGACTAGAGATGGAGAAGCCAGGTAATTGGCACGGATGCAGCTGCAGAGGCGGCCTTCAAAGTTTTTGCTTCCAGACACGACGCCACACGCAACCAGTTCACCCTGAACGTGAAAAACGGAAAGTGAACAAAACGGGATTTCTCTCTCTCTCGATACTCTCATTCTCTTCTAAACTATTTCCTTGCTGCTACTGAAGCCATAGAAAACTTGTTATTAAGCCCCAAAACTACTAAACTCTGCAAATTTTATTTGTATGGATTCATTGGCTGGTTGACTAAGGCAGGACTAGAACTCACTGTCACCTGGTTTCTAGCCCGGTGCGTTGACCAGGGGATTGCTAAAACAACCCTTTCTGGTTTTAAGGTCATTGGTGTCCCAGTTAAACAAGACCTGCTCTCCCCACCAACCCCGACCAACTTAATGAACAGGGACAAAATCTGCACTCCTTCTTTACAATAAACATCCACCTATCAAAGGGCGGCATTTCCAAAATGTAAACTCTAGTCGGATAGCTCACCTGTACAATTGCGTTCTGAATGGCTTCTGGCAAAGGGGCCGTATTCCCCACACAGGTGGAACAGCCGTAGCCGATGACCTCAAACCTACAGGGAAAAGCAGGAAACTCTATTTCTGGATTCGGGATTCACTCACATTTTCACTGCATTTCAATAAACGAGGCATTTGTCAAACCCAGGGAAGGGCCGCTGCACACAGCTGGGGCTTCCAGGTGGAAATCACTACGGTGATTCTCAACCTTCGCCACGTTAAGATGGGTGGACTTCAGTGGTGGGATCCAGCCGGTTTGCGCTGAATCAGGTGAACTGATAGCGGCGACTGCGTGAGGCTCTGCCCACCGGCCTGGACGTAATGCGTGTGAAGAAGGCCGTGCGCATGCGCAGAGGCAGCGCACCCACTCACATTTGCAAACTGGTGGAGAAGGTTAAGTGCATTCCACCTCTGGTGGACTTCAACTCCCAGAGTGCCCCAGCTCGTGTGCCCACTGCCAAGAATTCTGGGAGTCGAAGTCCACTTACATGGCATTGGGAAAAACTCGTCTGAAGGAAAAGAGGCTCCCGCTCAGCGATAAGACAACCCCTCCAGGGTTATTAATGGGCGTCTTCAATGTAAATTAAAAATAAAAAAGCGAACGGAATCTTCTCTGCTAAGGCTAAGACACGGGGTGTGTGTGTGTGTGTGCAAAGCCTGTGAAAAAGCGACACGAATATTAAGAGCAAAAGAAAGTAGTACCCAAGTTTATTGAGGTAGGGTAATACACCGCTGGAACTGAGATAATGGGTGACCATCCCACTGCCCGGCGACAGGCTGGTTCTTATGTACGGTTTCACAGCCAGACCAGCTTCAGTGGCTTTTTTAGCCAGTAAACCTAACGGGAAAAGGAAAGACGCTGTTACAATAAGACCAATGGCTGCCTTTTTTTTTTTTTTTTGCTTTTGCAAATGGAGGATGACGGGTCCTCGCACTTGTGACCAATCCTCGCATTTCCAACCGTCGCAGCATCCCCATGGTCATGTCTGGCGCTGGACAACCAACAGGGGTGTGTTTTATCCCAGAGTCACGCGATCGCCATTTGTGACGGTCCCCAGTCAGCATCCCACAAGCAAAGCCAGATTTGCTTAACAACGGTCACCATTCGCTTTGCAACGGCAGTGGCTCCCCTCAACCGCTGTGGCCAGGAAGGTTGTAAATTTCAGGCGGAACTCCCTGAAACCACCGCCGTGCTTAGCAATGGAAATTCTGCTCCCGATGGCGGTCGTACGTCGAGGACTACCTGCCTCACAGCATGATGTGGAATATTCAAGAGAAGGCCCCCTACCTGCTCCTAGCATCGCAGAGGGATTGCAGTTGTTGGTGCAGCTGATGACGGCGGCAATGACGACCGACCCGTGAGCCAGCTGGTACTCGTTGCCTTCATATTCGACAGGAACCACCCGGCACTGCTTTTCCGCGGGAATCTGAAAGCCTCTGAAGCCAACCTAGGTGAGCAAAGGGTGGTTGCAGAGTCAAACCACACGTTCTTAATTGTTGGGAAGTTAAGAAGGGAAGATACCAGAACGCTTAGACCTGTTCAGGTTTTGATGTTAACACAGTCAAACCCCTAAACAAAAATCGAAAGGACCACGAATGGTTTAATTTGATTGGAAAAATCTGCATCATCTACTTTGGTTATGATGGGTTTTGGAGAAGCAGTTAATGACCAATTCGGTCATAAATAGAAGGGCTACCTTAAGAAAAACATACTTCCTGCATCTATTTTACTCAAATCGGAAAAGCTGCAATCTAGAGCAGTGTTTCTCAACCTCAGGCCACTTTAAAGTAGGCGGACTTCAACTCCCAGAATTCTTGGTTACTGTAAAAAGATAAGCAGACTTCAACTCCCAGAATTCTTGGCCACTTTAAAATAGGCAGACTTCAACTCCCAGAATTCTTGGCCACTTTAAAATAGGCAGACTTCAACTCCCAGAATTCTGGGACTTGAACTCTGCTTATCTTCAAGTGTCCAAGGTTGAGAAATACTACTGTAGATAATCCTTATAATCTTCAAAACCTCCCAACTGATAGGAAACGGCCTTCAATATCCAGAGGGAGATTCTCCTGCCAAGATTTTTAAAAAGCCAGATGGACTTTCAAACCGTACCTACCTTTTCACTTAAGCATGCTTGGAAGTCGCTCTTCATGTTGGTTACAGCCACTCTATCTTGAGCCCTTTTGGGACCACTTACATACGGCGTTATAGAACCCAGGTTTATATGTATTATCTGATGGGGGGAAAAACGTTTAGTTAGTTGTTATTTCACAACTGACACTGTTGCGCTGATGCTCAGTCTTTTAAATCAAGCAAGCCAAAAGCAAGGATAACTAGTATATATTGACAAACATTTCTGAGGACAAGCTGGCATTTAAAAAAAAGGCAGTGTCTTGAATTCCATAGAATGATGGTTTGCATACTATTGGAAAACACATGCTTTAGATCAACCTCTTAAATACTGACATTTATTCAAAATTCCAAGTGGTATTCCATTCAACGACAGTTCAAGTCTTTGCAATATCAAAAAGAAATTTATTCCTTTTCCGGCAATTCAATGGAGGTTAGTAAAGAGCACACTTGTTTGAAAAGAAAGAGTGTAAAATGCCTTGATCTGAAGCAATGGCTATTTTGGGGGGGGGTTAAAAAAATGCCTTTGAATAAAAAGGCAAATCTTTAAGAAAAAAAGCAGAGCAAACATAACAAGAACGTTGAAAAAGGTTGGCCCGGTTTGTACTTACTTGAGAATATTCAGGTTCCTTAGCAGAATACTGGTAATTTCTAAACAGTTTCACAGTTTTAAGATAGGTCTCCATGGACTTGAGTTTGGCGTCGTCACAGCCTATGAGAAAAAATTCGAAAAGTCAGATCCGATCTCCAAAGATTGAGAAACTCATCGGGCTGCTTTAGCCAACCCAAATCTCCTCCTACGCTGTCAGTCTTACCTGTCTGCTTTAAGTGCTTTAATGTTACATCATCTACAGGGAAAAAGCTCAGGATTGCACCATATTCAGGACACATGTTCGCGATGGTGGTTCGGTCCCCAACGGAGAGCTGAGAAACGCCGGGGCCAAAGAATTCCACAAATTTTCCAGATACCCCTGCTTGTCTTAGTTGCTATGGAGACAGGGGGAAAAAAAGAACCCTCCAGTATCATATGTAGGCCAAGGGGAAATGTTACAGCATTGGTTTTTTTTAAATAAATAAATGGTTAGTGGTTTCAAAAAGGAGAATCCATAAAAGAGCCGCGGTGGCGCAGTAGTTAAAGAGTGCAGTATTGCAGGCTACTTCTGCTGATCACTGGCTGCCTGCAGTTTGGCAGATCGAATCTCACCAGGCTCAAGATTGACTCGGTTTTCCATCCTTCCGAGGTGGGTAAAAGGAGGACCCAGATTGTTGGGGGGGCCAAGAGGCTGACTCTATAAATCGCTGAGAGGGCTGTCAAGCACTGTGAAGCGGTATATAAGTCTAAGGGCTACTATCCCCCTTCTAACCAGCAAGAGACACAGTAGTTACATTACACATTTGTGTGTTACCCTCACATAATTGGGATTTGCAACATTTTTTGATGATTTCCGGCAACTTTCCCCCCTTATTCAGTGTACAAACAACGGAACATCCATAACGTAACCCAACTGTAATTACAGGGTTAACACTCATCTGATAACCATAGTCAATACAAGGCCACCTGGAGGCAGAAACCTCTTACTTCTTCCCTAACAGAAAGGTAAGATTAAATCTTACTGCAGCAACAGCTTCTGCTCACCAAAAGTGGCTGTTCTACAACTTCCCAGAGGCAACTGCTCCTTTATCCAGCCAAGCGGTAATACGTGTGGGAAGAACGCTGAACGTTTGGCAAGAATGGCTGCTTTAGTACACATGCCAAGTCATGAAGCTGGCAGGGCATCTATTATCTGTCCGACACCAAGGGTTGAGGGTTTGCAAAAATAATTGTCAATGGCATTGCTGCTGAGAAATCTACAGCTTTTCATTTTGTTTCAACAAAGGAGAATATTTGTAGCTCAGGGTTGACATGAGCTTGTTTTCTTGCAGACGTTTCATGAACCTAGCTAGGTAATATCATCAGTGCTAGTAAGGAGTGCTGTTTGCAGTCAGGTTTATATTCTGGTGTCTTGCCTGTCTGTGTGGATGGGTGCAGTCTTAGAGATTCATGCAAAAGAGACAATCAACCATCCACCAAAGAGGAAAAGACTCCATCACCTCTCCACCAGCACTCATATCGGCATAGATTAACTCCAAGGTCAACTTCAGATCAACAATCGAGCAAGTATTACCTCAATCAAGAAACTGCCAAAGAGCCATCAGTAAACAGCCCAGCCCAACCCTAAGACCGCCCCTCGCCCACGCAGACAGGCAAGACACCAGAATATAAACTGACAGCAAAAAACTCTTTAATAACACTGATGATGTTACCTAGTTGGGTAATGAAACGTCCGCAAGAAAACAAGCAAGCACCAAGGACCCCTTTATTTTGTTTATTTAAAAGATGGCCACCCATCCTGCAGCTCACAACTCTGGGTTTTACCTTCGGTGGCTGCCTGTACATGACCACCCGGCCTCTTTTGACCCTTAAAGAGAGCGCCGACATACCTTCGTAATGCTCAGGACGACGTCAATGGATGTAGCAAGTGAGCTGGCCGATCCGGTCAGTTCACACCCAACCACCTCGGGCAAAGTGAGGGTGATGGGGAGGCCCAGCATGACGGCTTCTGTTTCAATTCCGCCCATAGCTAGATGGGGCAAGAAGAGCATTGAACAGCTTATTGAAAGACGGAGGCATTGAAATCTTTGTACGAGCTCTCTTTGGTCTGGTGTTTAAAATAGGCTGAGCTGCAAATTCAGAATCGTTCTAAATTCATGTCTGGAAGACATTTGCCTTAGATGAAACAGAGTAAATCTTTAGGTGGGTAAACTTAACGTTTTTCATCTTTAGCAAAATAAATTGCATCTGGACATTATTTTCTTCCTGCACATGGCTTTTGTTTATGTGCCTAAATAAAGTATACTGTATATACATCACCCCAAGGATTTTATGAGATTTGAGATTGCACTTATATCAATACCCATTTTTACAGCTCATGATATAAACAAGTATATCTCCTCACAGCTTTTACATATATTTCAGTAGAAAATTAGCCTGCATCTGGTGTTCAAGTAACACTGAGATGACAACCCTGGATGCCTTACTTTTTATTCTTTAAGTTACGTTCTGTAGACTGTTATTTAATTGCAAATACAGGGCCACAATTCTTTAAAGGGCTGCCTAATGAGGCCTAATGAAACGGATCCAAAGGAGAGGGTACAACCACAAAATATTGACGAGTTGAAGAACCTACTTATGCACACACAAAAGACAACAACTACTCCACAACACTTCCCTTGACGACAAAGGGAACAACTCTGTATTCGCTATACGAAATATTTTCTGTCTGAGCACTGCATGTCCTGTCTTTTGAACTGTAATCTAAAAGCGTTACAATTTAAATAACAGAGACCGCCGTGTTGCTGACGTTTTGAAAATAACTTGGTGGCCAACCAGCCCGCTCTTTAAAATAACATTCTTTGTACCAATATCACCCCAATTAACCTCTTTAAAAAAACTCTGTACGAGCATTTCAGCCAGAAGATATTCAAAAGCCTCTCCGAGCTACTTACCCCAACCCAGGATTCCTAGGCCGTTCACCATGGTTGTATGAGAATCTGTGCCAATAACACTGTCGGGATAGAGGAAGTTTTTGACATCAAACACTACTCTTGACAGGTGTTCCAGATTCATCTGATGGACCATTCCTGTCCCGGGAGGAATTACCGAGACATTTCTGAAAACTTTGGAACCCCACTAGTTTTAATTCATAAAAAAGAGAAACAGACAAGACAGAAAAAGCATGTTAGTTTCACTCTTTCTAAAACAGAATTTCCCACTCTGGCACCTCCCCAATAAATGGCACTGCAAATTCTGAGAATTGCAAGAGAGGCTGGCTACTTCCTTCCTTAAAATTTCTTCCCTGTAGCAAGTGGGAATCAATATGAGAATTTGCAGTGTCTGTTAATACTGAGATTTTCCCCCTCTTCATAGTAGGAAAGAAGAGGGGAGATAGATTCTGAACTTGGCAAATCTTTTAATGATCCATTCCTTGCTGCTTTTTTTTTCAACTTCTTCTGGGTCATGCTGCCTTCAAAGCGACGTACCTTAAAAAATTGGAGCCTCTCTTTATTCCTTCCAAATTCCATTTCTTGATTCTTAAATACTGTTTCAGGCCTAAGGAGATGAAAGGGGGGGGGGAGAAACCCCACATTAAAAGAGTTATATGCAATGCTTAGAAAAACACCTCAAAAAAACATTTTTTTTCTTGATAACGTTTCAGGAAATATTGCACAAACATTACGGAGTTAAAGGGATATTTCCCATGTGTCCTTACATTTTAATGTTTGATTTTAATTATTTATGTTTTAATTGTATAGACAGACATATTTTTATGGCTATAAGACACCCAGAGTTATCCTATGGTTAATTTATTGGGTGGTTAATAAATTTTATTAATAAATAAGTAAATTAATTTTCCCAGCAGTGAAAATCCTTCGCCCCAAAGGTGGTTTGATATTGGTTCTAAGGTAAGCTTAATACATGCGTATGGTTAAGATCTGGTTAGAAGCCCGTCTCGCTAGCGGACAGTTTTTGACTGCAGAACAGGAATGACCCTCCAAAGCCAGGCGAGGAATTTAAAAAGACAATCTTACTCAGGCACTGGTTGAAGATGAAAAGGACACAAGAGGGGCGTGTTCTCAATCTGCACCGAAAGCTGCCCCGGGTTCCGCTTTGATTCTCCGTCACACGGTCCTTTGCAGCTGAACTGGTCTCGGCACGGCAGCTTCCGAGGAGCTTTAAGCGGGGAGAGTTTTGAGGAAGGGGGCCGTGGGGGATCGCCGCCTCCTGGATTCGGAGTGTTCTGCATTGCACTAGGCAAAAATGAAATGGAAAGAATGCTCTCTTCGTTGCAATCCTTTGAATCCTCATTATGCTAAAGTAGAATATATACATACTCTTAATAGGAATATTGTTTTTAGTTTCCATCAAACTTCAGATTTGATGTCTCTCTCTCTCTCGCTCTCACACACACAGGGAAAGACAGAAAGAGAGAAGGGAATGTCCCAGAAATCATGTGACTAGCACCGGTGGTATTACCTACCATTTCCCCCAGAAATAAGATAGGGTCTTATTTTCTTTTGACCCCTGAAATAAACGCTTGACCTTATTTTCGGGGAGGTCTTATTATTTTTGAGGTGGAGGAGGCGGCAAGCGTGGTCACCTCATGGCTGCTGCTGCTGTGTTTTGGGGAGGACTTATTTTCGGGGGACGGCTTATTTTAGCGCATGCGCTCAAAAGCCTGATTGGGCTTATTATCTGGGGAGGTCTTATTTTCAGGGA